>SJYV01019240.1:416852-426944 GCA_006410875.1 Neotragus pygmaeus
TAACCAATAGAGTTGGTCAACCTATCAGCAAACTCGCTACCATCATATGCTAGGCAAAATGAACCACTAATTTACATGTAATATTTTAATAGCATCAGAAATACTGGCTTACAAATACATACATATGTGCGTAGACACACACATACATACAATTTTGTCACTTGGGATTCACCAGTGAGCACTCACATGTACTCTGCATATCTGCTGTTTTCACTTCTTATGGTCAGGCCCTAAGAAATTCTTCTCCATATCTCTTCCTATCAGTCCTCATAAGAAAACTATATCTGAGTGTCATGAAGGTTTGCTGATGGTATTGTTGTCATTGTTGAAGACAAATACTATTTTGCATTGTAGAGAGGACTTGGATGATGGAAGTGCTTAGATAAGAGAAAAGGCAATTTAATTAACTTGTCAAATCATTCCTCTCAGATAGTGAAAATGTAAAAGATACTTGCATAATGAGTACAGTATCAACCATCTGCCTCCCTTTTTTTCTTGGTGCCCCAGTGTGTGATAACAAAGTACCCACAAGTTGGTACAATAGTCACAATAATCGCGTGCAGGGACTGATAAATGTTTTTCAAAATTATATGTTCTGTTCTGATTTTAAATGTGTGTATTATAATTTAGACATAATATGCATGAAATAGGTATTAAGTTCTCCAAAGAAACAGAATCAATAAAATATATATAAAGAGAGAGAATGACAGAGAGAAAAGGAATTTGTTAGAAGGAATTGGGTTATGTGGTTACAGAGGCTGACAAGTCCTGAGATCTACAGGTTGGGTGGCAAGCTGAAGATCCAGTTTGCCAGTGTTTCCATTGGAGTCCAAAGGCAGGAAAAAATAATGTCACAGATTAAAGACTAAGAAACAGAAGCAAGGAATCAAGGAATCCTTGCTTACTTAGAAGAAGCTCAGCTTTTTCTTTTATTCAGGCATTCAACTAATTGGATGAATCCTAACCACAATAAAGAAGACAGCCTGTCTTATATAATAAGCAGACATTTGGGCCTATCCAAAGTATCCACTGAGACATCTGGTCCGTGCCAAAAAGCCATTGAAATTGGTTCCATCAGAAATGTTCATAAACATAATTGGTCCATGCCAAATGGCCCTTGATATTTTATCCTGTCAAAAACACTCACACTTAGAAAGCATCTCCAAGTTCAAGTAGCCCACAAAGTGTATTAATACTATTTGTCTAAAGGGTTAATACACAAAAGATAAGATCACACTTTGTTGGTCCAGTCATCATGCTGTGGCTGCATCCCATAAATAACCCTTCTAGCTTCTGTAGCCTAGTTAGTAGCAGCACATGGGTTTAGGTAGATGGATTAGAGGTTGAGCTTGCACAAGAGTGAGAGTCTTCCCTCACTAGCAAGTATTAACTATCAGTACTAAAAGGAGTCCTATTGACAGAGGAAAAAGGACCACAGACCAACAGTATTAATAAACTGTGGGCTACTTGGACTTGGGAGTGTTTTCTAAGCGTAGATGTTTTGTTTTTTTTTTCTTCTCTGGGGCAGAATGACAGAACTGGGAGTGGGGAGAGCACACACTTGAAGGAATGGAGCCAGTTTGGACCTGATTTCGTGGCTTCTGGCCTACAGCTTGGGAGACACCCCTGACCCTGATAGTGTGGTGATGCCAATGAGCAGGAGGGAAGCCCTGCGCACAGCTGGCTCTGGCCCCACCTCCTAGGAAGGTGGTAGCTGTCAGCACACTGCATGCTAGCACAGAAACATGACTCATACCACCTCACTTCCAGCTCACATCCAAAGACACAGGGCACGTGCAAACTGTATAGGGACACTCCCGCACGAGGACGCCCCCTGAAGGGTGTCCCTACCAGATAACTATTTCACCTAATTTCATAGAGAAGGTTAAGCAAAATGAAAAGACAAAGAATTCTGTCTTAATTGAAAGAGCAAGATAAAAGCCCAGAAAAAAAAAATGAAAGAGAAATAATTCACCAGATAAAGAATTCAAATTATTAATAATAAAAATTCTAACTGAATTAAGGAAGAGAATATATGAACAGACAGACTTTTCACAGAAAGCTAAAAAATATGAAGAACTAGATGGAACTGATGACTAATAACTGAAGTGAAAAACGTGGCAGCAGACTGGGTGATATAGAAAACTACATAACTAATGTGAAGGATAAAATAATACAAATCACCCAATCAGAACAACAAAAAGAGGAACCAATGCTAAAAATTAAGAACAGTTTAAGATATCTTTGGTATATTCCTTCTATCTCCACTTTCAGTAAAGTTTTATCACAAAATAAAGTTGAATATTTTCAAAAGCTTTTTCTGCATGTTTCTGAATTTAAAGACCTTTATTTTTATGAAAATAATTAATAAGATAATTAAAATGTCTAAAATTAAGTAAGGCATTTTTTAATTTTTATTTTTATTTAATCTTATTTAACTTTTCAATTATAATTTATATTATTCATTTAACTTTAATAAATAATTTGAATATTTTAGTAGAAGTATTCTTTGAAAATATAAATGCAATAACATCAATTTTTTTGACTTCTGCTTTTAATCTAATTTTACTGAAACTATTACCAACTTCAGTTTAGTTCAGTTCAGGTGAGTCGCTCAGTCGTGTCTAACTCTGCGACCCCATGAATCGCAGCACGCCAGGCCTCTCTGTCCATCACCAACTCCTGCAGTTCACTCAGACTCACGTCCATCGAGTCAGTGATGCCATCCAGCCATCTCATCCTCTGTCATCACCTTCTCCTCCTGGCCCCAATCCCTCCCAGCATCACAGTCTTTTCCAATNATGGTGATGAACAGGGAGGCCTGGCGTGCTCTGATTCATGGGGTCGCAAAGAGTTGGACACGACTGAGCGACTGAACTGAACTGAACCGAGAATGAACATTAATTATCATCCAAGCACTTGGTCAAGATGTATATCATTAAATTCTCTTGACAAACCCACAATGTGGTTACCATATTTATTCCCATTGAATAGTAGTGAAAGGCACATAAGAATTTAACTTGTTCAAAATCACATACACAGTTAGTGATTGGTGGAGCTAAGATCTAAACTTAGAAAATCTGTTGATGAAGACTGCTCTTAACCACTGTGTTATATTATTACTAAAGGAAACCAGACTGTAGTAACCCAAGTAAGGAGCACTCTAAACAACTTTGTAGCCAGTTGGCATCAACACCGCACCTTTTCTTCCCCTAACCCACCCAAGAAATCTCTCCCCATGCTTTATAGATTATCATCTCCCACATTCTTCAGTATGTTTATCGAAGAAAAAAGACTCCCAGAATCTAAGCTGTGTGTTTTGCATATGCAAATTGTCCAGTATTTTAGCCAGCATGCTTTAAATTATTTGCTTCAGTGTTTGTTGCTGTCTTTAAAAATTAGCACCAAAATGATGATTATATTCATTGCCACCAGCTAAAAAGCATTGGACTCCTACAGTGAAGCTTGAGGGATTTTGTAGGTTTTCTTTTTTTTTTTTTTCCCATTAATATTTAAGCTTACGTTAAGGCAGACAAAACTGAATACATAACAAATAACCATCAAGGTTATCCTTTATGGGTCAAACATAATGAGTCTCAATTATTAAAATTCACTGCAAATTGAAGGCAGTGATTTTTACTATGAATATTTTGCAAGTTCTTCCTCAAGCTTGCTGGTTTTCCAATTTTAATAAACTAAACCTAGAGTATTATCTAGTCATTGGATAGAGTTAGATGTTAGCTTTTCTATTTCTTAAAGGTCTCTAATCCCTTATGTTAATAGCAAATAACCTCTAGGCTGCAATATGCTCATTTATGTGTCAAAATGAGTTAAAAGCAGCAAGTCCTGGGTTTTAAGGAGTGTGCTCAGAGTCTTTGACCCTGAGGGGGAAGTCCAAGGATCCCTGGGACCGCTTTAGCCTAATCAAGGTTGAACTAAAATGATACCTGTTCCTAGGGTATCTCAAATCCCCAACATCCTTTGGGAACCCCACTGTGGAAGATCTGACTCTGAAACATGCCAGAGTTCCCTAATATGTGACACAGACCCTACCTCTGCCTTCCCAACTCCAGAATCCTTCCTTTTTGGTCTCACATTCTTTTGTTTTTGTTAATTAGTAACTATTTTTAAAAAGCCTTTTATTGAATTTTTTTTACAGTATTGCTTCTATTTTCTGTTTTGTTTTTTTGGCCCCAGAGCATGTGAGATCCTAGCTCCCTGACCAGGGGTGGAACCCACACCCCCTGCATTGGGAGGTGAAGTCTTAACCAGTGGACCACCAAGGAAGTCCCTGGTCTCACATTCTTTCTCTTTCTAGTTTCTGTCAACTCTCACAGGCTCTCTGTCATCTTCTGATTTATTTGAGACAAACAAGTCTTCTCCCCTGAAGACAAAGGCAGGTTGTATTGTCTAAGAGTTGGCTCCCCACCACAAGCCTGTTTACCCTTCTTAATAAATTCTATTCCCTTTGATACTCTGGGTCTGAACTCTGAACACTGAGGCTCTTTCTCAATCTCTCCCAACCTCAGAGCTCTTATTTCTTTATGTGGAACTTTATTCCCTGATATCTTGCTCCACAGCCAGCCCTTGCGGCATACATCTTCAGCCTGCCAAAATAATGATAGATATTAAGCATGGAAAGATGGGCTTGTAGACCAATGGCTGGGATGCAGGGTCACCTGAACATGAACTTTCCCCCTAAATCAACCACATGTCACCCGGTTGAGATTCCTCAGGGAACTATACAGAGAAGTAAAACTGAACGGTTAGACTGGAATCTTAAAATAGTCCTCTCTTGAGTCAGTCTGTTCCTCTGGAACAGTCCCATTACCTGGGTCTGAAAAAAGCTACGGTCTGAAGCACAACAGACAAAGGATGACTTATTTTATTTTTACTTACGCTCACATTGCAATTTCAGAAATTACTTCAATTATGATGTAAAGGGCTAGTCCAGGAGAAGCAAAGGCAGGAGCAGGAGAAGCAATGCAAGGGAGTTGCCTCTGGTTGCCTTGCTGGGTTTCTTGGCATTTCAGAAGGAATAGTGTACCATCTTTTCTCAGGAAAAGTATCTCAAGGAAGAGGATGAGAGGTGACACAAACACACCATCTGGCTCTCTGTTTCAAAGTTATGCCACTTAATTCTCACAGAGAAACTATAATGTAGCTACCATTATCATTGCCATTGAAAAGTTGAGGCACATAGATTTTAACTTGTCTTATAATGAGAGAGAGAGAGAAGAGAGATTCTTCTTCTGTTAGGGAATTCAGGTGGTAATTAAGGAACAAGGAACCCACCAAAGCCAGACTCCAGAACCTCACAAGCCTGTCTCAGGCAAATTTAGCAGGTGTATATTATCCATGCTGCCTTTTGGTATTCAGTGAGGCACACAGGGGTGTTCTTAGAGTGGCCAGAGAAGTTTTCCCTAGCTTTGCCATAGCTCAGACAGGTCACCCCTGGAAGACTAGGAAGGAGGAAGTAAAGCAGACTTTTCACCTTTAGCATCCAGGGATGCAGTGAAAACCATGTAGGAAGCACATATTCTTAGGATGCTGTAAAGACATGGTCCCTCACCTACTCACCTAAGGGAACTTTATGGTCTTGGCTTTTTATTTCAGTTTGAAGTGGTTCCACCTGGAGCTGTGTAGTGTTTCAGTTTACTTACAATTCTGGGTAGAATTGCTAGAAGCATGTCTGTTGGATAAAATTCATCTAATGTCAGAACATGAGACAGATGGAAGATTAAGTTCAAGAAAAAAGAAAAAAAAAAAAAAAAAAACACGCATCCAGATTCCCAGATCTCTGCAGATTGAACCAGTGCTGATGGTGATGTTCATAGCCCCACCTTTGAGCTTTTGTAAGAATGCCTTTTGTTTAGTAAACTCTCTTAAATGGCTAGGTGTACATGCTAGCTTTTGGATTCATATCAGTCTTAAGAGCTTCCTGTTACCTAACCTCTTCAGACTGTTTTTGACAAACCTAAAAACAATATAAAATGATGAGATACATCTCTGTGTGTCTATCAGTCTGTCTGTCTCCTTACTTATTCACTTAGAAAAAGCAAACGCTAAATAACCTCCTGTATGCAGGGTATTTACTGCTTTAGGGCACAATCTGTTGCAGAACAGTTAAAACTGTTGCTAAGGCATCTATTGTCATAATGCATGCCTCGGCAGCCCTGTGTTCTGTCTTGCTCTGCATCTGTGAGTACAGTGATTTATCGGTAATACTAATCTTCTTTGAAAGTCGAAGTGCTGCGAAGTCAAGCATGTTTGAAGAGGGGAAAAACGGTTTCATTTTCTGTTGTTTGTTTCCATGAATTTTCCTTGAGAAAACATTTTCTGTGGAAAGAAAGCACATATGTATGTAGTTGGGTAAAAAAGAAGAGCAGCATCTTCTTTAGAATTTCTTATTCTGAAAAGGTCTGCCCCTGCCACTTTCATCTTCTTAAGGGTGATTGTATCCTGAGGATTGCATCATCATCACCATCGATCATTGTCCTTACGTCATCATCAGGTAGCCTTACTGAACGGTCATTATGTGTAGAGCATTTAAGAAAAAAGATGAACATTTGAAAACAGAGACCCTAAACACAAATACAATCTAACTCTTCCCTTGAAATGTTCCTGGGAGAGGGTTCCTACCCAACTCTTCCCTTCTTTTCCAGTCCTTCCATAGAGTATTAGTAAACTAGGAGAACTTGCCATTGACTGTATACCAATAAGCAGTGGGCTGAACCATTGCATGGAAACTCAGATAGTACAAAGATCAGTTGAGAGGAAGGTAAGGGTCTTCCAGGCAAAGGTACTTAGAGTGTGCATACTCAGCTGCTTTCCAGTTTGACCCAAAGGTGATGACTGGGTCATGGGAAGAAGTGAGTAGGAAACTTTACTATTATTTCAAGCCTGTAACACATTCTCTATCCCAGGACACCAGAAAAATTTCTTTCTTTTTCGTTTTCTTTGTACTCAACTCCTTCACTGTACCAAATGTTGCCTTCAGCTCCCCATATATAGTAAGGTGAAAGTGAGTGATAACATCTCCAAGATGTCATTGCTGTCAATCAGGTATAAAGTCTCTGTCAAATACTATACAATTGACCCTTGCACAAAGAGGGAGGTGAGGGAACTGAACCCCAAGCAGTCAAGAATTCGAGTAGAACTTACAGTTGGTCCTCCGTATTCACGATTTCTCATCTTTGGATCCAACCAACCTTGGATTGTGTTGGACCGTAGTACGTATTTATTGTAAAAGTGGACCCATTGCAATTCAGATATGTGTGGTTTAGGTAGCAGCTATAGTTCTACATTGAGGACATTAGTCATCCCATGGAAGAAGGCTTGGCTTGTGTGAAGAAAGGCAGCAAAGATAAGGTGAGGCCTCTGACTACAGTTTGGAAAGGTTACCATAATTATTAACACTATGAATTCTGAAGACTGGTTGACCTAAAGTTAAATTTAGTCTCATCACTTACTTACATCATTAACTCACAATGGGCAAATTTCTCAATCTTTCTAAGAGCTAACTTCCATGCAACTAGAGATAAAAGTAGTGTATACATTTTCAGGGCTATAATGCAGATAAGTGGAGAAGGCAATGGCAACCCACTCCAGTACTCTTGCCTGGAAAATCTCATGGATGGAGGAGTCTGGTGGGCTACCATCTATGGGGTCGCACAGAATCAGACACGACTGAAGTGACTTAGCAGCAGCAGCAGCAGCAATGCAGATTAGATAACATAAAGCATATGAAATGATAACCAGAGGGTTGCACTCAGCTAGTACTCAGTATTTATATGAGATGGATGATAGAACACCTGTGTGTAAAGATAGCAATGAATGATTCCACTAATTGAATCTGCAGACTCCGTTGATTTGAGTTCCTCCTGCTAAGATTAAATATTTACTTCTTTTTTTTTCTGGTTTAGTCTTAGATATTGGACAAAGACAAAAGTAAGCATGAACTATAAATATATACAGAAATTAATATGAAAGATAATCTACAAATAAGCTAGTTGAATGTGCTCTTTAAATAGCCATCATCACAGTTCAGTTCAGTTCAGTCACTCAGTTGTGTCTGACTCTTTGTGACCCCATGAATTGCAGCATGCCAAGCCTCCCTGTCCATCACCAACTCCCGGAGTTCACTCAAACTCACATCCATCGAGTCAGTGATGACATCCAGCCATCTCATCTTCTGTTGTCCCCTTCTCCTCCTGCCCCCAATCCCTCCCAGCATCAGGGTCTTTTCCAATGAGTCAACTCTTCGCATGAGGTGGCCAAAGTATTGGAGTTTCAGCCTCAGCATCAGTCCTTCCAATGAACCCCCAGGACTGATCTCCTTTAGGAGGGACTGGTTGGATCTCCTTGCAGTCCAAAGGACTCTCAAGAGTCTTCTCCAACACCACAGTTCAAAAGCATCAGTTCTTTGGTGCTCAGCTTTCTTCACAGTCCAACTCTCAGATCCATACATCATCACAAGTGGGCAGCAAAAAGTGTGCAGTGCTTTGATTCTTATTAAATAACGTCACATCAAACCTGAAGTCACAATTCAAGAATTTTTTTAAAAAGTTAAATTTCTGGATTTTAATAATATTTTGAAAATCCAAGACTATATATTTATAGTCATATATAAACAGTAGCTATTTTGATTAAACTCCACATTCTTTGCCAGCATATTAAGGCAGTAGAATATTCTGCAAACTCAGGAGACCTTACAATACTTTGGAATCATGGTTTTACTAACTTTGTAAGCTGAATGAACATGCTGACTGCATAGGGTATAAGTTTCCTCATCTGCCACTTTCATGAGATTGACTTTAGGATTAACAATAACATATTCATAAGGTACTACATACAGAGAAACACTCAACACCTGCTGGGTATTGTGATCAGAACAGGGAACTTATTAATGCGCAAGTTCAGCTTTCTCAAAATTCCCATACTTGGCAACAGTCTGCCTAGCAACACTTTCTTCCTTTAAAGCATCTCTTTAATTTTATATTTATTGTTAAGAGAGACTAAGGTAAATAAAAGTTTGAGTATGTTTTCACTTGCCCAGAAAGCAATCAACAAACCAAAGCAAGCCACATACTCAGCAGTACCCAAGCAATAAAGAACAGCCTTTGCCTGCCTGTCTTCTCTGTCAGTGTTGAAGGGCAAGGCATTAATTCTCTACGACCTGTAAATGTTTCGTTTGAGGGCTTTGCACCTCTGGATGAATAATGAATGTTAATTAATGATGGCAATGATAATAGCATTCTGTGTTTTTACCTTATTGCTCTTTATCAGTCTCTAAGCCTTTTCTTTCTCAAGTGGGTTCCTTATTATTTTAGTCATTATTTTATTCCTGGAAACTTGTGCTTTGTTAACATACAGCACATATCTTCTTGTGTGTTACCATAGCAAATTGCATAAGAATTTACACTATAAATTATTCATTACAGCCAATTTAGTATAATTATTAATTCCCGCATACATTGGTGCCTGATTACATCTCAGTGCTCATTGCGAGATCTTGACCATGTTCTCCTGAAAATAATGATCTGTCATGGCTAATCAGGATCTAACAAGTCCCACTAAAAGGTGAAAACATTTAATTAATATCGGTTTAATGCAACAACAATTGATCCAATTGCTACAACCTGTCAGAGATTCTTCCGAAGGTAATCCAAAATCTTACTGGTAATGAATTTAAGAGATGGCTGTGGTGAATAAGCAATCAACGTACTTTCCAATTCAAGGGCAAATTGGGATGTACTCTTCCCTCAGTATCTTTCTGCAAAAGTAAATCAGCTCCACTTTCACTGGGAAGCTTTGCTCCCAACATCAGTTCTGGTATTTCAAGCTTTCATGCCTTATGCTCCCAACGAGCCCTTTTGCATTAAAGATGCATCCTGTATTGTATGTGAAAGTTCCAAGCTGCACTGCCTCCCACGCAGATCTCATTTTAACTCTAAGTTGAGCTGAGCAAAGTTTGCAGTTGCATTTCCCACTGGGATTAACTGTGTAGAATATGGCTTAGAATTCAGTTCAGAAGCCCTTTGGCTGCAAAACCATATAGTCTAAATATACACAGAGTATCCCTGAATAGCC
>SJYV01019240.1:429881-463773 GCA_006410875.1 Neotragus pygmaeus
ACAGAAATCAATCCTATGTGCAATATGATCAATTTTATTACATTAATTTGTTTTTATATTTTGAAAAATTTCTTTGTTTTTATGTGAGTGATACAATATTAGTTAATTTTAAATCTAGAGGGTACATTTTATGGCTGATCTTTTAATCATAGAGGAGAAAATAAATTAAGATGATAACATCTCTCTTACTGAGGGTCAATGATGTGCCAGACACTTTGTATATATATGCTTTCAGACTCACATTAACCTTTTAAATTAGATAATATATTTCCTCATTTTCAAGATAGGAAGATTGAAGCTGGAGGTCTTCGTCTAGTAAATTGATGAGTAAAGTTGTAAACTCAGACCTGCCTGATGTGCTACTGTCTTCTCCCATGCAGTTTATTGAATCCTTTGTAAACCAGGGACATAAGACAGGGACTGTTTGAAGAGCTGAAGTGATTGCCTTTTTAATCCTTTCTTTGTTACACCATGAGGAAATTTTAATGCATTGTTTTAGAAACATTCACGTGGATGAGACAAATGAGGAGAATGAGACAGAACGTATACATTTGCTACCAGTTCAGTGTTGGGTTTTGCTTGATTTGGTTGTGTATTTGGCTCTGTTTCAGGGACATAAACTTGTAGATATCAGCCCCATGTACTGTTGAAATAGGTCCTATCACAAAACTATTTATCCATCACATTTCAGCTCTCACATCTCTCCTACTGAGGCCCTGTGTGTTTTTCCAAGATATAATTTTTAAGGCTAGGTTTTTGTGTGTGTGAGTTTTGTTTAAAGTACCAGAGCTCATTCGGACTGGTACTGTCTGGAACTGTCACTGTCTTAAAGGCTCATGGGTAGTGGATATATCAGTAGCACTTTGAGCAGCCACCTTAGAAAGTCATTCATGAACAAAGGCTATCATCTTTGCCCTTCAGTTGAGTGCACACAAGTTTGAAGGTGTTCTTTACCACCAAAGAGAGAATTCATTAATGTCTTCAAGGCTAACCCACTGTGTTCCATATCAGTTCACCCTAGAATTCCTCAACACCAAAGGTAACTTACATGTAAGAGGAGAGGTTATGGCTGTGTTTATATATAGCCAACCATTCTGTTTGCTTCTGGGACTTCATTATACCTAGTGTCACATCTTGCAGTTTCAGAGGTCTTTGCTGAAATTACTCAGTATAGTTCTTTGGCATTGCTAAAGCTTGTTACAATTTTCTCTTATTTTCACAAGTTTATTGGGTTGCTATAAAGCTGAGAGAAAAACTCCCAGGAGAGAGAACAAAGACTGGAAGAACCAGGCAGAATGAGGAAAGAGAAGCCGTAGACGTAGACAGTCAAAACTGCAAAGAGACAGCTAGCTCCACTAATCTTTCTCTTTATAAACATACATTTATACCAGTAATTTCACCAAATAATCAAGTAAACTGCCTATCTATTTAGTGACCAGTCAGCTGAGTAATTCATATCCTTTTACTCTAGGAGCAGACAATGAGATAATGCAATTATTATCTCTCTTTCAATTTAACTTTGATTTGTTGGAAAATTTCAGGAAATGTCCATTTGAAGGTTTCACAATTATAGATGAATAAGAGAAGGAAAATATTTATTCCTATTCTTGTTTTATTTCAGTCCTCATGAGAATCCATTAAACATGGAAATGGGAAACATAACTTATTATTACTTAATATAACATGCTTGTCATATTTCTATACCTTGCAAATGCTTCTCATTTTTGGAAGATGACGTTGGAAAAAACGGGAAATGATTTTCACTTTCCCTTTCAAATAGGAACCTCCCTCACCCTTATGCTATCTAGTCACCAGAAAAGGACATATAAGTGCTGAAGAAACTAATATTTTGACAAAATATTAATGAGTTTTTCTCTTTTGTAATTTTGCCCATAACTCATTTATAGTCAGGTCAAGACAACACCCCTGTCTCAGGAGTAAGATTCAGACTGTAACAGCAGGAATGGAAAGATAAAGATTTTGTCTTCATTTTCTGACATTTAGCGTAGAATTTGGTTTCAAATCCCCTTCAACACATCATGAGTCAGCTTGGATTCTAGATAAGATTTTCTTTCATGGTTCATGAGGCAGAGTTTAGGAAAAAAAGAGAAAGTAATAGAAAGAGCATCAACCTCCACAGACAGAGGATTGAGCGGTCAAGAGAAAAGGCAGAAGAAGACATTAAAATGGTCAAACGTGGTTGGCTCCCATTTGGAATAAGATGTGTTAGGAGATAATGACACGAAGGGCTCTAGCCTTCTCTCATTTGGGGACTTGGAAGACAACTCGAGAGTTGTTAGCACCAAAGGTGGAAAGTCCCACTCAGGTAAGAGTGTGTAATTGCGTTGCCAAGGGTGGAGTGTTCAAGTTTGAAATTCCAAGGTCTCTACCAATTCTTGAGTGGCTTATGAATGGTATTTTCTATGAGGAAAGCTTAAGTGAAAGGGAGAAGATGCCCAAGTAGAGGGTGGGTTGGCTATTTTAGGATAGTGTCAGGGTAGAATACAGGTTCTATCTTGTTGATAGGTTGCAATTTTTAACAGTGACAAATCCCAAATCCCAAAGAGAGGCCAAATTATGAACTTCACTGTCTGCAAAAAATGATCTCCCACAATGGGAGATGTCCAGAAATGAGATCAGTTATTCCTAAAAGTCACCAGCTTATTCACATGAGGTAGCCACCTATTTTACTCTGATGCCAGGAGTTTCCTTTTTCTTATACCTGGACCTCATCATGAAGAGGAATCAGGGTAACCATGGTGGAAAAAGACACTGAAGCTGGAAAAAGAAAACAAACAAACAAACTCAAAAGCCTGAATAATGCCTAAACACTTTTATTTAATCATAATTTTTATGTGTGTCAGACTTCTGAAAAATAGGATACAATAAAAAGCCAATAGAAGCAATATGCAAGCAAATTTCAAAGTTTCTAGAAAATCTGTTTTGTATTGCAAAGAGATTTGTAAACTTCTTTGAGAAAAAAAATTAGGTGATAGGAGCAGAGTCTTGCTGTGTTTTATTCCATCAGATTTTTTTCTCAGAGCAAATTTGATGGGGTAAGTGGGTAAAAATTGGCATAGGAGAAAGGACAAAGGCTGTTGACCAAAGCAGTCAACACTTTCTTCCCCTGGAGACACTGTTTCCCTACTCTTAGTGTTTATTATGTTTAATGCTATGTTTGGAAGATGATAACAGAAATTATGATAGTTCAGTTCAGTCACTCATTTATGTCCAACTCTTTGCGACCCCATGAATCGCAGCATGCCAGGCCTCCCCGTCCATCACCAACTCTCGGAGTTCACTTAGATTCATGTCCATCAAGTCAGTGATGTCATCCAGCCATCTCATCCTCTGTTGTCCCCTTCCCCTCCTGCTCCCAATCCCTCCCAGCATCAGAGTCTTTTCCAATGAGTCAACTCTTCGCATGAGGTAGCCAAAGTACTGGAGTTTCAGCTTTAGCATCATTCCTTCCAAAGAAATCCCAGGGTTGATCTCCTTCAGAATGGACTGGTTGGATCTCCTTGCAGTCCANTTGCTTCCCTGTCCTTCACCATCTCCCAGAGCTTGCTTAAACTCATGTCCATTGAGGCATTGACACCGTCCAATCATCTCATCCTCTGTTGTCCCCTTCTCCTCCTGCCTTCAATCTTTCCCAGCATCAGGGTCTTTTCTAACACGTCAGCTCTTCACCTCAGGTGGCCAAAGTATTGGAGCTTCAGCTTCAGCATCGGTCATTCCAATGAATATTCAGGGTTGATTTCCTTTAGGATTGACTGTTTTGGTCTCCTTGCAATCCAAGGGACTCTGAAGAATCTTCTCCAACACCATAGTTCAAAAGCATCAGTTTTTCGGTGCTCACCCTTCTTTATGGTCCAACTCTCACATTCATTCATGACTACTGTAAAAGGCACAGCCAAAAACAAAATTTAAAAAAAAATTTAAATATTTTTAAAATATTAAACTAAGCAGATGAACACAGGCCACCAGTGTGGGCATATAAGTGCACAGTTGCAAATGCAGTTCTTTTTATATGGCTTCTGTCTGAAAACTCAAATTGTATTTATTGTCTAGAAAACAAATCAGAATAAAAGAAATGTAAATAGTAAGTGTGTCTGTTAATAGATAGGAAAACCATTGGCTTATAAAGCTGTTCAAATATTGATGTCACATCTCAATTAAAATAATTTAAATTGGGCCTTGTTTCATAATTGGAACATTTAAAAAATTTGAATTCATGAAGAAAAGTTTTCTACATTTCTGCATTCCAAAGTTGATGACCAACAACTAATATTTGTGTCTTGCATTTTTTCCTAAAGAGATATTTTCACATTTTCTTTGCCTTTATATTGCCGCTGCTAAGTCACTTCAGTCGTGTCCGACTCTGTGCGACCCCATAGATGGCAGCCCACCAGGCTCTTCTGTCCCTGGAATTCTCCAGGCAATAATACTGGAGTGGGTTGCCATTTCCTTCTCTAGAGAAGGCTGAGCACTGCAGAACTGATGTTTTGGAATTGTGGTACTAGAGAAGACTTGAGAGTCCCTTAACTGGAATATCAAACCAGTGAATCCTAAAGGAATCAACCCTGAATATTCCTTGGAAGCTCCTTTATTGGAGCTTCAGCATCCAATACTTTGGCCACTTGATGCAAGGAGCTGACTCACTGGAAAAGACGTATGCTGGGAAGACCGAAGGCAAAAGAAGAGAGAAGCAAAGAATGAGATGGTTAGACAGCATCACCAACTCAATGGACATAAATCTGAGCAAACTCTGGGAGATAGTGGAGGACAGAGGAGCCTGGCGTGCTGCAGTCCATGGGGTTACAGAGTTGGATACAACTCAGCGACTGAACAACACAATAAGAAATCTTACATAAACATGATGCTCACTGATTAAAAGACAACTTTGCCAAAAGCAAAGAATTTGGGAATATGACTTCATTCAATTGAACTAGAAATTTTTAACAGAAGAAAGGGCATGTGATACACAACATGTACAGAAAATGAGAAGCCTGTCATCTGTGTTATCACATAGGATCACATAAAGAGGTAGAAGCAGTCAAGGTTTATGGGGCACAAAGCTGCAGAAAAAAACTATGTAAGTATATACAGCATATAAGTAACCCAATAAATTTTACCTTAATAAACAAGGAATCTTTAAATATTTACAAATTTTAAAAATGTAAGAGCAGCTAAAAAAAGATTTTTTAAAAATGCTTTTCAGTGTATTTCAAATCAGTTATGTTCTAGAGAACATGAGGACTGCATATTTACTTACCACTCTGATTCAATAATTACCAAGACTTTTCTACATTTATTTCATCTATCTCCCCACTCCTTTTTCTGATGTATTTTAACACAAAACATCTTACCACTACATACTTGAGTGTGCATTTCTGAAAAATATGGACATCGTTCTTACACAGCAATACAATTCATCGCAGCTAAAACAATTAACAATGACTCCTTTGTATCTAACACACAGTCTATAATAAAATCTTCCCAATGATCTCAAAAATGTCTTTTTAGAGTGTGGTTTGTTCTTATCAAAATCCACACAATGTATTTGATTGTTATCTATAATATGTAACTATCATATTAAAATGGGATCAAATATTTCTTGAAGGTTGCAGACAAGCATTAAAAAATTTGTTAGTATTGCAATTCACTACAAAAATATATTCCTTTGAAATCTTTCCTCTTAGAGGATAGAAAGAGTTAACTAATCATTAGGTTATTAATTGTAAAATCAAGGTATAGGATTTACCTCTTTTGTTTTCCATGTAATAATTAGCTTTCTTAGATTTTGATTTTCTCAAAAAAAAAAAAAAAAAAAACATAGACCTGGATGAAGTTAATAAATATCAAAACATCCAAAAGTTTTGTATTTCATACCTGATGAGCTCGACAAATCAAGTCTAAATCATGATGATTCAGAAATTTACTCACTACATCAGCTCCAAAAGTGAAGGAAACACCACGATCACTTTCTCCCCACACTTGCACATCCTTCTCTGGGTCAGACCACAGCAAATCACAGAGCAAACCTGCATCAGGGACATCAGACCTTTTTTACTCCTGACTACACAGTAAAAAAGAAATATGTAGGTAGATCTTGTTTGTTTTAAAAACACATGGAAAATATCAAACTGATGACCAAAGTATCCTTCTTCCTTACTGTGACCAGATAGGCACTTTGAAAAAATTATTGTCACAAAAATACTTCTGTGAATAAAGAAAAGTGAAAGTGAAGTCGCTCAGTCTTGTCCAACTCTGCGATTCCGTGGACTGTAGCCTACCAGGCTCCTCAGTCCATGGAATTTTCCAGGCAAGAGTACTGGTGTGGGTTGCCATTTCCTTCTCCGAATAAAGCAAAGGTGCTTGCAAATAGTGATAGTGTTGCATGTATTTGTATCTGTGTTTGTAGTTCGTGTGTGTGTGAAGAGGTTAGGCTTATTGGGATTTAGAAGCTTAAAGAAGTGACTCCAAGGAGCTGACACTGAGACTTCTAAGGAGAGGGGTACAATAAAACTTCTCTTGGGAGAGCTGGAAGAAGCTGGAATAAATTGCCAGTTATGGAGCTGGGACCTATTGCTGGCAGCAACAGCCAAATAGCTTCAAAAGAGAAAGAATATCCTTCTCTTCCTCCTCCAGCCTCACAATCTCCATTTAGTGTCCTAGATTTGAAAGCCAACTGGTAAAGCTGGAATGTAGTTTATACAACCTTAGCCCTAGCACCAGGCAGTAGAGTGTAGAAAGGAAAATTTGGAGGTGAGAGATTAAAAAAATCATCTATCCATTTGTGCCCTGGCAGAGGATCACTTTCTCTGGCCACAGGTCAGAGTTGAACCATTTATGAAAAACTGAATCATTTGTATACAGATCATATTTGTCTCACCTTGGAAAAGGTAAGGTATGGTAAGTTGCTCAGTCATGTCTGACTCTGCGACCCCATGGACTGTAGCCTACCAGAATCCTTCGTCCGTGGGATTTTCCAGGCAAGAATACTGGAGATCTTCCCAACTCAGGGATTGAACCCAGGTCTCCCGCATGGTAGGCAGACACTTTACCATCTGAGCCACCAGGGAAGTCAAAAGAAGCATCCATACTCATAGTTCCCCCTCGAATGCTAAGCTAAGGTGGCTCAGTGGTAAAGAATCTGCCTGCCAACACAGGAGACATGGGTTTTATCCCTGGGTCGGGAAGATCCCCTGGAGAAGGAAATGGCAACCCATTCTAGTATTCTTGCCTGGAGAATCCCACGGACAGAGGAGCCTGGTGGGCTACCGTCCATGGGGTTGCAGAGTCGGACAGCTGAGTGACTAAACAACAACTGATACTATGGAGAGTCTGGCATCTCTTAATTTACCTCTTTTGGGGTTTTCTAATTTTTTCTCATTAGCTTCCCTGGAGTTTTAGAGTTTATATTTTGCCCATGTATATTCCAGATACTCTGCTAGGAGCCAGGGACCCAATTTATACACTCTGTAGATCTTTTCTAAAATACTTGGTGTCTATCTCATTTTAGAATATTATTTACAAGTAAAAGTGTTCTTTTTATTTTTCTATTGTGTTTTAGTATATCGATGAATCTTTCTTTAAAAATAATAATTTATTTATTTGGTTGCATTGCGTCTTAGTTGTGACATCTGGAATCTTTGTTGCAGCATGCAGGAACTTTAGCTGTGGCATGTAGGATCTTTAGTTTGCTAATTTTCTTGAGTCCAATCTGCTGTTATAGATTTTTGTTTCAGATCGGATATTTTATGACTTTAGCATTTGATTCTTTTTATAGGTTACAATTCTAATAGAAAATTTTGTTTTGTCTTTTTTTCCCATAATTTTCTTTATTTTAGTGAATAAATTAATCATGTTTTTAAAAGTCCCTTGTCTGTTAATGTTAATAATGGCATCAATTTATTGATGTTTTTATTATCTATTATTTATTTTTATTACCTGAGATATCTGCCACATGGTTCCCAGGAGGCACTAGTGGTAAAAAAAACCGACTGTCAGTGTAGAAGATGTGAGAGACACAGGTTCAATACATGGGTTGGGAAGATCCCAGTCCCCTGGAAGAAGGCATGGCAAACAACACCAGTATTCTTGCCTAAAGAATAGAGGTTTCATTGAATACAGACATTGAATGTAGTCCACTGGAGAAGGGAATGGCAAACCACTTCAGTATTCTTGCCTTGAGAACCCCATGAACAGTATGAAAAGGCAAAATGATAGGATACCAAAAGAGAAACTCCCCAGGTCAGTAGGTGCCCAATACACTACTGGAGATCAGAGAAGAAATAACTCCAGAAAGAATGAAGGGATGGAGCCAAAGCAAAAACAATACCCAGCTGTGAATGTGACTGGTGATAGAAGTAAGGTCAGAGGCAGTAAAGAGCAATATTGCATACGAAGCTGGAATGTCAAGTCCATGAATCAAGGCAAATTGGAAGTGGTCAAACAGGAGATGGCAAGAGTGAACATCAACATTCTAGGAATCAGCGAACTAAAATGGATTGGAATGGGTGAACTTAACTCAGATGACCATTATGTCTACTACTGCAGGCAGGAATCCCTTAGAAGCAATGGAGTAGCCATCATGGTCAACAGAAGAGTCCGAAATGCAGTACTTGGATGCAGTCTCAAAAATGACAGAATGATCTCTGTTTGTTTCCAAGGCAAACCATTCAATATCACAGTAATCCAACTCTATGCCNCATCCCAGCCTACAAATTCTTGTATTGCCAAGCAATGAATTTCTTTGACCTTGTAGGAAGATGAACTGGTGAACTTGGTGAGCGTTTGGTTGCAGCTTCCTTTAGATTCAATCTGCCTCTATCTCTATTTGTTCAGGCTGCTAGCTCTAGGAGGGCTCTGGGATCATGCATTGCACACCTTGAAATCGCAAAACTTTGTGACGCTGGGTCTGTTCAGATGTGTATTCACAGGACTATGAAACTGCAAACAATATGACTCTAGAATAGTAGGAAACCTTGAAATGTTGAGATGTTGAGATCTCAATATTGCAATGGAGTGAGGGTCAGAAAGAATAAATTGTTTGTTCGTGTTACACAATGATGCCATGATGCTGGCCATTTGTATGAGAATCCAGGATTCCCTCTTCAGAACACGTGGCACCTGAGGATTCCAAGCTCCCCAAATAAAACTTTTATCTAGAATTTTACAATCAGGATTTCATTAAGATATATTCAGTCTATAAGTCACTCAGAACATAGGCGAGGATTCCTCCATCACCCTGTGTGAATAAAGTCCTGTTTAAAATTCAGTTTGTATATGTGATGCTGAAACTACAGAGCCTCTACATGCTTGGGGAGTGGGTTGTAGGAAACACAATTAATGGAATCCATAGAACTAAATTGAAGTCTCCCAAGTTTGGTTGTAGAAAAACATGAAATATGTTCAAGGCATCCAAGAGTGAAAAACCACCAGAATCTTTAACCACCTCCCAAATTCGTGTATCAAAGAAGTAAATTTTGAAAAGAACTACATTCTGCAGGGAAGAGTCTTTCCAAGCTGGGCAAAGGTTGAAGAGGTTTTATATCTGTATCAGTTACTAAAGTTGGAACAGGACAGGCTAAAGATGAGCCTGCTAAAGAGAACTTTTTTTTTTTTTTTTTCCTGGATTGAGACAATGACCAAAACTTTGACAAACCTGTGGGGAAGAAAGTTAGATTTGAATCTAAAGGAATTCCCCTCCCCCAAATCATTCTCTTGCATCAGAGTTTTGCTGCAAATTAGAAAATGAGCTCCTCTGTTCTTCATAAGCCACTTTATGATATATGATAGTGACTATATTAATTTTCTAATGTCAGAGTTATTAGCCAGTGGGTGTTTTGTGTACAGCAGAAATGTCAGATTGTTGAAATTACCCTAGATTCGCAGATGTTATAAGAATACAATCAAAGTTAAGATTTGAATCATTGAAATGGATTCCATTACATACATAAAATCCTTTTAGTTGGTATTCTCTTGGCCATTTGAGAAACCAGTGGTTTGGTTGGTGTTGACAGAACATTAGCATGAAGGCTTTACCCATGAATACTTGAGTTGGAAAAGAAGACTGATAATGATTCATAATGAAGCAAACTAATCAGTGTGCTACCTGACATCCTACCTTAAAGATTAGGTACAATTGGGATAATGAGAAAGTTCTGGGGAAGGATAGGGGTGATGATTGCATAATAATGTGATTGTACTTTATGCCACTGAAATATATACTTTAAAATGGTTAAAATGGCACATTTTATGTTATTCATATTTTACCCTAGTGGGGAAAAAAGATTAGGTAGGAGACTTTGGATTCCATCTGTAGAAAATTTCTACCCCCAAAATCATTCATCCAAATGAAGGCTAGAAGGCATAATTTTAGTGTACCAAATATCTCCCATACTGTGTGTTCCTTTACTTAACCTTCACAAGAAAGTATGAATATAAATTACATGAAAACCAGAGACTCCTGTTCTCCCTCGTGGAGCAATTGACAATGGAATAGTTGAAAAGTGAGTGGCTATAGAAAAGCCATATGCTTTGGAATAGGACAACTTTGAAATTGAACCATAGAATAATTACTAACCAATTAGATGATTTAAAGATGTTTTGCATCTTCTTTTTTCTCTCTCTAGGCTTCAGATTTCTTTTTAATCTATTAAATAGTAATAATGATCATGAAAAAGTCTTTGCTTAGTGATTGGCTCCAATTAATGGTAACAATTGCTTCTATAAAAGCCTTTTGCTCCATGAAGAGATTTTTCAGTTATCTTCCATACCACAGTAATTATCATTGTTAGAAATATCAGGACTTCATTGTGTTATTTACTTAGTAAAGCTTTTGTGTGTCATGCCTTGTGACTTACCAGGATTGACTTACTTATAAAATCTTGTGGAAGGAGTTTTTTAAAGAATAATGTACAACAGCTCTCTTTCTTTATATATATATATATATATGAATATATAAATATTTATATTTATTGCATGCTGCTAAGTCACTTCAGCAAGTGTCCAACTCTGTGCGACCCCATAGATGGAGGCCACCAGGCTCCCCTGTCCCTGGGATTCTCCAGGCAAGAACATTGGAGTGGGTTGCCATTTCCTTCTCCTACGCATGAAAGTGAAAAGTGAAAGTGAAGTCGCTCAGTCGTGTCGGACCCTCGGCGACCCCATGGACTGAAGCTTTCCAGGCTCCTCCATCCATGGGGTTTTCCAGGCAAGAGTACTGGAGTGGGGTGCCACAATTATTAATAATTATTATATTTATTATATAAATATAAATGGTTACATTTATTGCAGAATTCACACATAGTGCAGAATTTTCACCAGAGTCAGACTTCCTTTGGAAGATCTGAGACACTGAGGATTTTCTTTTCAAGACTTTATGGCCTGTCACGGCTAGATTCCCATTCATGGTCCTTAAGCTCAAGTGGCAGTGCTGCCATGGTGTCACAGACCTCACCTGGCTTCCATTTCTTCCCACAGACATTTGCAGGAAACATGAATGCTGACAGTGTGATGCACCACAAGTTACTACATTCTGTGAGAGCCCGGTTCATTCGCTTTGTCCCCCTGGAGTGGAATCCAAGTGGAAAGATTGGCATGAGGGTTGAAGTCTACGGATGCTCCTATAGTAAGTACCCACACAAATTATCAGCACTGGTGTGTGTTTGCAAGTGGCATTATCCACACTGTATCAGATTGTTGACACTGAGAATGCAATCACAATCATTTTAAAATCATTTCTATAGTTTAATGACATATGCATATTTGAAAATGTGAAACTCAACCCAGATGTAGAAGTACGTTTATTTAGGGATGAAGTAGTTTGGAGATGAGAAGATTGGGTTTAACAAAAACAGTTCAAAATGAAGAACCCTTGGAGTTTGAGCTATCACTTACCTTTGCAGTACTAAAATAATTTTAGTCCTTTCCCAGGAGTGGGATGAAGTATTATAAAACTCCACCCTTCCTTGTTCTAGAAGGGAAAGAGAAGAAACATTTCAATTCATTGNTGAAAAGAGTTCAAAATGAAGAACTCTTGGAGTTTGAGCTATCACTTACCTTTGCAGTACTAAAATAATTTTAGTCCTTTCCCAGGAGTGGGAAGAAGTATTATAAAACTCCACCCTTCCTTGTTCTAGAAGGGAAAGAGAAGAAACATTTCAATTCAGTGTAGTACGTGGGATGTTTCTCTCTTAGAATTATGCAGACACTCCATTCTTCTGAATTGTTTGGGCTGAGTTTAAAAGTATATAGCTCCATTTTGCAGATAAGGAAGGTCACAAACATAGGTAGAACTCTAGATCACTCTAGAACTGTGAAAAGATTGCCTTTATCTTGAACAAGCACTTTTAGAAAGAATGTGCTTAAAACAGATGCTCCAACAAACCATTAAATCAAGGAGAAACTGCCCTGCACTCCAGCCCTTCTATCAAAAAGTACAGACATCTAGTGTGAGGTGTTTTCTAACCCAGGATCTCTGGGGCATCCAGATTCCCATGTTACCTCTTCTCTTGATGACAGTAGTCACAATTAATATTACCAAATGCAAGTTTGTGTACCCAGTCAGTACACAATGAGGCCAAATGAACAGAAACATCAGAGTTTGGAAGAGAGAAATATTTATTGCAGGGACAAGCAAGAGAACTGGTTGCTCATGTCTAAAAACCCAAAACTCCCAGAATTTGGCAAAAGTCTTTAAAAGGCAAGGTAAGGAAGGGGCATCTCATGTGAAGAGTTGACTCATTGGAAAAGACCCTGATGCTGGGAGGGATTGGGGTCAGGAGGAGAAGGGGAAGACAGAGGATGAGATGCCTGGATGGCATCGCTGACTCAATGGACATGAGTTTGAGTGAACTCTGGGAGTTGGTGTTGGACAGGGAGGCCTGGTGTGCTGCGATTCATGGGGTTGCAAAGAGTCGGACACGACTGAGCGACTGAACTGAACTGAACTGAACTGAAGGGAGGGGCGTGTTTAATTATTGAAAACCTCTTGGTCCCAGAATCCTTTGTTCTTATAGCTGTCCACATAAATCATGTAACAATGTTCCTATAAATTTCCAACAAGACAAATATTATTCTCTGTTCTGTAACTTTGTATCTTTATGTGAATGGAAAAGTGTTGCACCCTTAAAAGGTCAGAACCCTGAGTGGGCTCTCCTATATATACCAGACCATTGGCAAAATTCTTAACTCTGAGCAATAGAATACAAAGATTAAAGTAAAAGAAACATATTCTAATCCATTTTTAAAAGATCTAATGTGGAGTCATATTTGTTCTTCCCTATTACACTAGGAGGCTTATTTTAGGTTAAACATGAAGCATTCATGGTGAAATAGAAAGCATATTTATATTACTACTTCAGCCATCTATTTTGCTGCAATAATTCTATTTCTCTTTTACACATCCTTGTACATTTGTTTTCTCTGTCCTGTCAGTTGTCCCTATTTTCCATATTCATTGCTCTGAATATTTGTACAAAAAGGCTCAGAACATCAAGTTAAATAACAGACTGAACAACAGAGAGACCTTTTAGCACCATGCGTAGTTCTTTTCAGGTGATTGCCCCTTTGATAATCTGATGACAGCAAGGCAACAATCTCTTAAGAAAAGTTCCCCAACAAAGGAAACCATAAGCAAAGTGAAAAGACAGCCTTCAGAATGAGAGAAGATAATAGCAAATGAAACAACTGACAAACAGCTAATCTCAAAAATATACAAGCAACTCCTGCAGCTCAATTCCAGAAAAATAAATGACCCAATCAAAAAATGGGCCAAAGAACTAAACAGACATTTCTCCAAAGCAGACATACATACAGATGGCTAACAAACACATGAAAAGATGCTCAACATCACTGATTAGCAGAGAAATGCAAATCAAAACCGCAATGAGGTACCATCTCATGCCTGTCAGAATGGCTGCTATCCAAAAGTCTACAAACAATAAATGCTGGAGAGGGTGTGGAGAAAAGGGAACCCTCTTACACTGTTGGTGGGAATGCAAACTAGTACAGCCACTGTGGAAAACAGTGTGGAGATTCTTTAAAAAANTGACCGAGGATGAGATGGCTGGATGGCATCACAGACTCGATGGATGTGAGTTTGAGTGAACTCTGAGAGTTGGTGATGGACAGGGAGGCCTGGCCTTCTGCAGTTTATAGGGTTGCAAAGAGTCGGACATGACTGAGCGACTGAACTGAACTGAGATAATGTTATTTTTCAAGCAAAGTGGTTTTTCCTTTCCTGTACTAGGCAGTGAGTTCGAACTGGGCTTGCTTGAGTCTGTATTACAGGCTGGTAAAATTTAGCTATTGGTTCATTCAGATTTATATGGTGTATTGTCAAGGGTTCTCAACAGAGATCTTCTGGAACTTTTCCCCTGCTTTTGAGAGAATTTTGTCTTAATTCTTTATTATCATACCATGCACAGCTTTACTATTTGGGAGATATCTTACTAGATAAACCAAATTGATGACCAAGGCCCCTTAAGTGTACAATTTTGTCCCTCGAGACCTGTGAAGTTCCCCAAAATACAGCTGGAATTTCAACCTCCCTCTTCCTAGGGACAGGAATGAATGCTCAGCCTCTGACTATGCTCAGATTATCAAATGTCCTGGGTAAAGAGTCTGGAAGGTAGCCCTGTGCCAACAAACACACATTTTACTTGCCCAGGGGTAAAGAGAGAGTGCTCTTTTTAACCTTATGCTCGTTTAGAAGATTTGAATTTTAGAGAAATAACCTTTTAACTTGATACTGTTTCGATTTTTGAAAAGAAATAAGTTGGAATCCTGTTGCATGTGGTTTTACTGTCTCCCACATACCCTTGTTTTGAGAGTCTAAAGTGCAAGTAAGGAAACAAAGTTCACAGTACCTTGTTATGCCTTTTGTGTTTGTTTTTTTAATGTAAATGGTGTACTGGTCAACCAAAAAAATTGAGGATTCTGAAACAACTGGCTGTCTTTCCTTGCAGGACAATTTCTGGGCAATGCAAATAATTAGCTGTTGTGGTAGGGAGAATTCTCATAGCAACTTTGCTATTAAAAAGGGGGTTGTTGTTGTTCAGTCACCCAGTCGTGTCCAACTCTTTGCAATCCCATAGACTGCAGCACACCAGGCATCTTTGAACCTCACCATCTCCTGAAGTTTGCTCAAGTTCATGTCCATTGCATTGGTGATGCCATCCAACCGTCTCATCCTTTGATGCCCTCTTCTTCTGCCCTCAGTCTTTACCAGCATCAGGGACTTTTCCAATGAAAAAGGAGTATTATGTGATAAAATATAGGGAACATTATGGAGAGGCCCAAATTACTAGAATCTGCTTGCAAGGCAGGAGACCTGGGTTGTATCACTGGGTCAGGAAGATCCCTTGGAGAAGGGAATGGCTACCCACTCCAGTATTCTTGCCTGGAGAATTCCATGGACAGAGGAGCCTGGTGGGCTACATGGGATCTCAAAGAGTCAGATATGACTGAGTGAGTAACTTACACACAAGCCTAAAAGTGAGGTAGTGTTAACATACTATAAAATGTTATATAATTTTATGACCAAGTTTTTTTTTTAGTTAAGCATTTGGTTATGGGTTTTATTTTTAAAGACTTTTAAAATATTTCTTCTAAGAAAAATAAATCTACTATTCTTTTGTCTGCCAAAGAGTTGCTGCCTGTGCCAATTTACATGGTAATAAATCAAAGGTATCTATCGTCATCTGTTTATCAATATCATCTATTAACTACTTAACAATCAGCTTCTTACCCATGTCTATTTATATATATGGTTATGCTTTTGGCTATTAGTCATAGTGGGTGATTATAAAAATTATAAGTGCATCCTGAGAGGACAGTACACCAAAGAGACAGAATGTAAAGAAAAAAAAATTGTGTATCTTTGTCACGAGAGAAGATATTTCAGTTGTTACAGTACTACTACCTAACAACAACAATAAATAAGTATCAGTAGAATGAANAATTATAAGTGCATCCTGAGAGGACAGTACACCAAAGAGACAGAATGTAAAGAAAAAAAAATTGTGTATCTTTGTCACGAGAGAAGATATTTCAGTTGTTACAGTACTACTACCTAACAACAACAATAAATAAGTATCAGTAGAATGAAGCTTGATGCTAAAAAGAGAAGGAAAAATAGTCATAATTCAATAGCATTTACAATCAGGTTTCAAATAACTGTCAAAAGTTTCCTTCAAATGCTAATAAATAAGTTAGTTATTCTTTTCTCATATCAAGGGACTGCTCTATGACACACAGTAAATGCTCTGTAAAAGAGAGTTCACATACCTTTAGGATATGCCCGGCTGTAAGCAAAATGGGAAAAGAAGGAATAAGAGATGAAGCATTTGCTAAAGTTATCATTCACTTGAAGCTTCTTTGTGTCCTGGGCTCTGAGAATTTTATCAACAGAGTGAGTGAAAACAGAGCCCTCTGGAGCCCTAGAGAACACGCCTCGGGGAACTGCCTGACCTGGGGCATTAGGGGCTGATTGAGAAGGTCTAGTGCAATTTCTACAACTTGTGCTTCTGGAATCTATAGATTATGATTGGGGGAAAAAAAAAACCCAAAACAAATAGCCACCACTACTACCACTGACATGTCTTTCTAAACACTCTGTGATCTTTGAATGTGTTCCTGTCCCTCTTTTAGCTGCTCCTAATTGGGCCCAACTCATAGTCAACCTTCTTAGTGGTATACTTCAAAAACAGGGTTGCTGCAAAGTAATATAGACAAAGAAGAGTCAAATACCATAAAAGTGTAGCTCAGTGAATGTCCATGAACTGAATTCTCTTCTTATAACTGTGATTCAGATCAAGCAACACAACATTACCAGAACTCCATCGTTCTCCCTGTACCCTCTACATGTCACTACCACCAAGGGTACCCCTAGCCTCAATTTTAACACCATCAATTAATCCTGGCTTATGTGTTTAATATAGAATCACATATTCTGTGTTCTTTTGTACCTGGCTTCTTTTGTTCAACTTTGTGTTGGTATGTTCATCCATTTTGCTGCATATAGTTGTAGATTTTTTTCACTTAATATTGCAGTATTCCATTATGTGCATGTGCTACAATTCACTTATTCTTGAAATGGTAATATATGAGGAACCGTAAAGGAACTCTGCTTCCCAAATATACTTTTCCTCATAAGTCTTCATCCTGATTGACATTCCTTACTGAAATATGTCTTTTAGCACAATGCATTAGCTGCAAATTCATTAATGGGGCCTATTTGTTCCTGTATGAGCTGGTTTCTACCCCTTCCTCAGCTCTCCTCTATTGCCACTTCTGCCTCTGCTATAGTTGCACTAAACTACTTTCTACTTCTTTTTTTTCTCTGTGTGTTTCATTTTGGATGGTTTCTATTGCTAAGTCTTCAAGTTCATTCTTTTTTCTGTAGTGTCTAATCTGTGGTTGTTCTCATACTCTGATTATTTTTTTATTTTTATTATTTTTTTTAATTATTATTTTTTAAATTTGACTTTACAATACTCTATTGGCTTTGCCATACATCGACATGAATCCACCACAGGTNAAATGAGTTAAATACAAGTAAAATGATTAGCACCATTGTATTTGCAATAATAGATGTGCCATAAGTAACAGTCAAGAGAATAGTGAAACAACACATTTAATGGTGAATCCTATATTTAAATGGTCAAGCTATTAATAACAAAAAATAAAAAAGTGAAATTACAGAACCCAAAGTTGAGCAGCGGTTTTGACAGTTAGTAACCAGGTAAACTGGGTTAAATCATATAATCTTTCTGATCTCCAATTCCTCACAAAAAATAGGGATGGTATTAGTAGCTGACAGGTGTTGGCAGCTGCCTATGTCTCAGGCATTACTGAAGCACTTTAGAAGCATTATAAATAACTGAACAAAGATTTAATAATCATTTCAGAATAATCACTGATAATAGAGGATATAATATTCTTCCATTCATTCATTCGATAGCTGTGTAACTACTAGTGAATGCTGCCATTTGAGGCTCAAAAGGAACAAATCGCAAAATATTTGAACAGGCAGCCCACCAAAGAAGGTAAACCAACACCCAGTAGGCACAAGAGAAGCTGCTTAACATGATTAGCTCTGAGAAATGCAAATTAAAAACTACAAATACATATCTGTGCACACCCATTGAAACAGCTAAAATTTAAAAGGCTGACACCACTAAATGTTGATAAGAATGTGCAGCAACTAGAGCTCTCATGCATTGCTGATGGGAGTGAAAAAATGTCCATACTGTGGCAAACTGTTTGACACTTTCTTATGAAGTTAAATATATGCCCACTGACTGACCTTTTGATTCCACTCCTAGATATTTACCCAAGGGAAATGGAAACATGTCCACAAAAAGACTTCAGCAAGAATGTTTATAGCAAGTTTGTCCATTGTGTTGGCCAAGGTTCCCCAGAGACACAGAACCACTAGGCTGTGTATATGTATTCAGAGAGAGAAAGATTTATTTGTTTGAAAGAATTGGCTTATGTGATTGTAGGAACTCTTATCTGAAATATTCAGGGCAAGCTGGAGCCCTATATAAGAGTTAATGCTTTAATTCTGAATCTGAAGGCAGTCTGGAAGCAGAAATCCTTCCTCTGAGGACCTCAGTCTTTTTTCCTTACAAGGGCTTTATCTGACTGTATGAGGCCCACCAATATTATGGAGGATAATCTGCCTTCATAATATGGAGTATAATGAGTATGAGTACACTCAAGGCCTGTTGATCACTTCTAAAAAAATACCTTCATAGTTGCATCTAGATTGCTGTTTGACCAAACATCTGGGTATCATAGTCTAACCAAGTTGACACATAAAATTAACTATCATCCAATATTACCTCAGACAGGAAATAACCCAAATCTTTGTCAACAGGAGAATGGATAAACATATTGTGGAGTGCGTGTGTGTGTGTGTGTCTTAAGTCGCTTCAGTTGTGTCTGACTCTGTGCGACCCCATAGACTGTAGCCCGCCAGGCTCCTCTATCCATGGGATTCTCCAGGCAAGAACACTAGAGTGGGTTGCCATGCCCGCCTCCAGGGGATCTTCCCAACCCAGGGATTGAACCCGGGTCTCCTCTATCTCCTGCATTGGCACATGGGATCTTTACCTCTAGTGCCACCTGGGAAGCCCAACATATTGTGGTATTTTCATACAATGGAATTACTACTAAGCAATAAAGAGGTACAAACTACTGACATGTGGGAAAATCTGAATGAATCTCCAAAATACTTTGTTGAGAGAAAGAAGTTAGACATCAAGGAGTACATACCATATAATTCTATTTCTAGGAAATTCAAGAACAGGTAAATCTAACATCTGGTAATAGAAATAACCTGATGTTGCCTATGGGATGTGAAGATTTATTAGAAAGAGGCAGAAAGGAACATTCTGGGGTAATATGTGTTCTTTATCTTTATTAGAGTATTGATTACACAGCTTTATATATGTTTATAAAAATTCATCCAATTATATAAAGGTTGTGCATATTGGTGTATGTAAATTTTACTTTAATCTTTTGAAAAACAGAAGTTCTTTCCTTTAAGAAGGTTATAGCCTAGTTGGGGAGACAGTAGGCAGACTGATGATACAGATATGATGAGTGAGGCCCTTAACCTCACTCATATGTATAATTAACCTAATTAGCTTATTAAGATTTTTTAAAGAGTTGGTGGGGAGTGGGCACTGGTATTTCTTAAAATGACCCCATAAGGTCTGGAACTTGGACTATTATTATTTACCTCTGAATCTCCAGCACCTGCTACAGGGACCAGCTCAACAAACACTTGAAAAAAGTCCTATACTTACACACACACACACACACACAGAAAACAAACAAAAAATGAAAACAAAAAATCTGTGCCAGTAATTATCACCTTCTTTTTATCTCTTCCAGCTTTTTATTTATATAATATAGGACCGTGAGTCTGTGAGAATCTTGAAAATAGAACCCAGAGATGACAAAAGTTTAATCTTGCCTATCGACCGTGAGCACTGGTGGTGGCACTCTACATACCGTGTTAGGAGGATTCAGTGGCTGAGTCTGCGTTCAACAGGAGTGAGTATGTCAAGTGGTTAGAACTGCCTGCCGCAGATGGGAAAAGGGACATACCACCCTTCTGCCGTCTCAAGAGAGCTCAAATTTAAGCACCAGGTAGAGTAAAAAAGTTGGTTTAAAACTCTACATTCAGAAAACTAGTCAAAACTTTGGTTTTTCCAGTAGTCAAGTATGGCTGTGAGAGTTGGACTATAAAGAAAGCCGAGCACTGAAGAANCTCTTGGAGTTCATTAAAAAAAAAAAATCTTTTATGTCTCCCCTCATCCTAGTTAGACTATCCTCCACCTTCTGGAACATACAGCATACATTTATAATAGCTCTTCCAAAGTCTTTAATTTTATAATCTGTGTTATTTCTCTTTTATTTCTGTTACCTGCTTTTCTCTGTTTATGGGTCATAAATTTTGGAATATTTATTAATTTCTGATCAGTTGCCAGGATACATGAAATTTACATTGTTGGGTGGTGTTTTTTTAATACCTTTATTGCTAGGATGTAACTAAGTTTGATCCTTTTGTTGGCTTTGCTAGGAAGGACAAAAGTGCCTGTAGTCAAGAGTTTCTTTAGCCTTGCTGCTGAGGCAGTCCCCTTCTGAGGACTGTACATGGTGCCCTGTGTGAGGAGGTCTCATCACTCTGCTGGTGAATACATGAATTCTCTCCACTGTATGAACTCCAGTGACTATATTACTTACTTCTGGCTGGTGATTCTGTCTCTAGTCTCAGTAATTTGTTCATACATGTGTGTGTGCTTGGTTGCTTAGTCATGTCTGACTCTTTGAGATCCCATGGACTGTAGCCTGCCAGACTTCTCTGTTCATAGGATTCTCTAGGCAAGAATACTGGAGTGGGTAGCCATTCTCGTCTCCAAGGTATCTTCCCAATCCAGGAATTGAACCCCCTGCATTTCAGGCAGATTCTTTGCCATCTGAGCCACCAGGGAAGCCTTCACTCATTCATATGTGCAATTTCTGTTTGTCTGTGCAACTTCCTGCTCTACAGTACTCTGTTTCACAATTTCTAGCCACATATTCCAGAAATCTATTTTGCTTCCTCAACTCAAGGAGACTGATGTGATCAACTTGGTTTGCCCTACTAGGTGCGTGATGTGAAAAGTCTTTCCAGGCAGTGACAAGTTGGGTCACTCATAGGGCTGACATCATCTCACTTGTTTCCTTTCTCTTAGGGTCACTGTTAAGTGCTGTTTATTTCCTAATAACTGAAAATTATTGTTTTGTATATTTTCTACTATTTCATTGAGTCCTTATTACTTCATTATGGCTGGAAGCAGAAGTCACCACTTGGAACTACTTTAGTTTGTCAGCAAATCTTTTTTTCCTGTTTCTAAGATCGAGGCATACTGTTCTTTGTTCCTTTCTCTCATCTCATTTTCCTTGGCTGACCTAACTCTCACTAATTTTTATGGTCTAATTTAATAATAATAGCTTACATTTATTGAGAACCATCTATATGCCAGCTATTCTTGTTAGCATTTGTGCAATGTTTCATTTAATCTTCAAAACAATTTTATGATTTTAGTGCTACTGTCATTATCTTCATTTTACAGAGAGGGAATGAAGATCAAAGATGCTGAGTCACTTGTTGGAGGTTCCATAACTAATAGGTGGCAAAGTCTAATTTGAATTCAAATGGTCTGGCTTTAGTTCTGATGCTGCATGATAACTTCTCAGTTATCAGTTATTCTGGAATGATTTTGTTCATACTAAAACTCTGTGTTATTCTGTTTTGTTAATTACGTTTCCATAACACCTACTGTTTCCCAAATTAAACTTGTCCTTCCATATTTAAACCACCTGCTTACTTCTCTGCATCCTCCATTCAACTTCATGTGCTGTGGGCCTGAGTGGGGCTGGGCAGAGACTATATTGTCTTGATAACCATCACTTCAGTAGCAACCAGGACATGAAAGACAATCAATAAATGTTTATTGAATGGATGAATAAAAGAATATCTTGATGAGATGACACAGTGATTTTTATAAAGGCATTTATTAGAAAATGAGTTTTACATTTATTTCCTATATTCCCAAGAGAAAGAGTCACAGAAAAAAATTTATTTTAGACATGTGAGGAGGTTAGGTGAGGTCTGTACATTGACATCTTGCCCCTTGAATGTGAGCCTACTTGTATATCAGAGCAGGGGCTCAAAAGCCTAAGAGGAAGAAAATGGGGAGGGGCTTGAGAAGAGGACAGATAGAAACAAAAGGGAATAGGGAGTTGTCAAATAGACAACATTTTGTCATTTTGCCTAGGGCTGGCCTGCTTACTAAAAAGAGTCATTTATCACATCCTATTCAAAAATCCATGATCTCTGAAGGATGGAAGTCATTTTGCTTATTGGGCACAGACAGATAGCTATTCTATCAGTCTAAATAAATTACTTAGTCAATAAAGTTGTGTTTTAGTGACATAAAATTGGTATTCTTTTGAGAATGCTTGATCTTCTTTCCTATGATATAAAAGAGGACAAAACAAGTGAACACAGTCAAACCTGAAAGTGGCTCTGTTTCATATATTAGGCTGTTTAGATGATGGTTGTTATCATTTCTTTCTTCTTCTTACCCAGACTACACCAGAGTAAGGGAATCACTAAGAGTATTACTTTTTCCAACCTAAGCATCCTTTATATATGTCGTTCTCCCCTTTAGTTTACAAAAAAACTTTCTTCCATATTATTCTATCTAGTTAAAGCAACAACAGTATAGCAGGAATGAAGAGGTTTTTCCAACCTAACCTTACACTTCTGAGCCTCAAATATCCCTAAATATAAAACAACTGTATTCTTTATAAATCTTGTAATTCCATCCGGATTTTCATATTGTGCTCAAAGATACCATAGAGTGAAACAAGGAAGGAAGAGAAGTGGAGACCAAGAAGGACAGGCTCCAGGACTCTCACCTTTACACCAACTAGCAATGCTTTGCTCCTTCTCTTTTATCTGTGAAGGAGGATTTGCATTAAACCACCCTCACTCCCTCCCCTGGTACTGTTATAATGAACTGACCTGAAAATAAGTGCATTAAGTGGCCATAGAACATAAAGACACTAATTAGTTCACTTGGGGATCAAATCCATGATAACAGACTTATTCATGCTTTTCTCTATCCCCAAAACTATATAGATGAAAGCAAAGGGGGAAAACAAATCTATCACATATATGACAATCTTTAAGAACAAATACTTTAAATTTCAAATATGATCTGGTTGATTCTGTCACAGGGAAAGAATCTTATCAGTAGTTAAGAATAAGTAATAATTGAGTCTGGACCCATTGCAAATAATATTTCATAGCCAAAGAAATGCAAATAACCAATAAACATGAAAAAGGTTTAGCCTTTCTGATGATCAAAGGAATTTATATTAATATTACAATACACTATTTTAGACTTTTAAATTGACAAATGTTTTAAAAATTATATGTCATGATGATGGGAGGAGGCTGAAATACTTTCTTCATACACTGTTGGAGGCAGTACACATCAGTAAATAATTTCTGGAGAGCCATTTGGCATTATGCAAAAGCCTCAAGCATATTCTTGTACTTTGACTAACAGCTTCTATTTCCAGAATCATCCTAAGGACATAATCATCCTAAGGATATAATCACAGGTGTGGCAAAGGGATTACTCAAGTTTTATTTTCATGGTATATAAAACTTAAGCTCTTTTACTTTATAAGGAAGAAAGAGATGCAGGTTTAGCCCCAGGTCTTATGGGTTTGTTGTAAAGCTACAAGGGTTAGCAAAGAAAACAGAAAGAGTTGCAAAGAAACTAACAAGGGTTAGCAAGGAAAACAGAAGGTCTTGCCCAGCCAGACTGCCTGAGAGTGACCTGTTTAGGATTTAGAGTGAAGGAGGAGGGGGGCCCTTCATGATATGTTGACATTCCTCTAACAGCATCATCTTGTCCCATCCAATTCACTTTAGTTAAGTTGCTCTGTCTTTCTTTAATGCTGGTTTTGACTCTGGCCTGAATCTTTATTTTCTCACTGCCTCATGACTGCTGCTCCTAGATACTGCTTGTTGTTTTCTGTTGCTATTTTGGTATCTGCATTCACAAGGACGCTCCTATTTTCATGGGATTTCCCAGGCAGAAATACTGGAGTGGGATGTCATTTCCTACCCCAGGGGATCTTCCTGACCAGGAGATGGAACTTGGGTCTCTTGTGTCTCCTGCATTAGCAGGTGGATTCTTTACCACTGCACTACCTGGGAAGCCCAGTACTATTTGCCTGGTACCCAGTACTTACGGAAACATTTTTTGAGGCCACAAAATCACTGCAGATGGTGATTGCAGCCATGAAATTAAAAGACACTTACTCCTTGGAAGAAAAATTATGACCAACCTAGACAGCATATTAAAAAGCAGAGACATTGCTTTGCCAACAAAGGTCCATCTAGCCAAGGCTAAGGTNCTACCAGGTTCCTCCATCCATGGGAGTTTCCAGGCAAGAGTACTGGAGTGGGATACCATTGCCTTCTCCGGAGGATAAGACTAGCTATACTTTATGACATCAAACACTCTTTCCATTTTAAGTTGTTACATTTTTAAGTTTTTGTTTTTCATGACAATTGAAACAAATAATATTTTCTGAAGTCTGAGTGTAGAAAACAACCTTGAAAATTTTCAAAATTATTTTGTCACTGTAATTTCAAAAAATGTTAAAAACCAGCATGAAAAATTAAGAGGCTAAGAATATGACCAGAAGTCAACTACCTTTCAATACCAAATGAAAGAGCTTGGCCCCTGGGGAAGGTAACTGCAAGGGGAGCATTACTATGAGTGGAGTTTTACAACATGATGTGTTAACTTTTATCTTTATTCAGCTAGTGACAGTTGCAATGTTGAATGTTGTTATAAAAGAAGTCATCTTTATCTGCTTAAATTGCGGACTAAGACTGAGTCATTTCAACACACACATTCAGATCTCTGAAGAACAATAGATGTTTATTGATCATTTCCTAATACCTCATTATGAGGGTTATTTTTTAAATGGTCAATGTATGCTTTCAGTTTGAGCAAAACTTGATCTGGGGATATATTTGACTTTTAATTGATATGTAATATCCATTACATATTGCAAAGAAACTTACATTTCCTGTTTCTATTGCTCTACTTTAGCTCCATACAAATCCTTGGCTTCTTTCCTTCCCTAAATACATGCTGTCACCAGCTGGGTTTCTCAGGATGAAACCTTTGGTACTCATGAAGCAAGAATAAAGTTTTCTGTTATCTTTCAATAACAGAACTTTCATATTAACTCTCCTTTGCTTTTTGTTATTGTTGTTCAGTTGCTAAGTCATGTCCAACTTTTTACGATTCCATGACCTGTAGCACACCAGGCTCCTCCGTCCTCTCCCAGAGTTTGCTGAAATTCATGTCTATTGAGTCAATGATGCTATCTAACCATTTCATCCTCTGCTGCCCCCTCCTGCTATGGCCTTCAATCTTTCTCGGCATCAGTGTCTTTTCCAATCAGTCAGTTTTTCACATCAGATGGCCAAAGTATTGGAGCTTCAGCTATAGCACCAATACTTTCAGTGAATATTCAGGGTTGATTTCCTTTAGGATTGGGTCTTCCCTGGTGGCTCAGCAATAAAGAATCCATCTGTAATGCAGAAAACATGGGTTTGATCCCTGGGTCAGGAAGGTCCCCTGGAGGAGGAAGTGGTAACCCACTCCAGTATTCTTGCTATGTCCAGTCCCATGAACAGAGGACCCTGGTGGGCTACAGTCCATTGGATCACAAAGAATTGGACATGACTGAGCATTCACCTCCTTTAGGATTGACTGGTTTGATCTTGCAGTCAAAGGGACTCTGAAGAGTTTTCTCCAGCACCACAATTCAAAAGCATCAATTCTTTGGGGCTTAGCTTCTTTATCACCCAATTCTCACATCCGTATAAAACCATAGCTTTGACTATGCAGACCTTTGTCAACAAAGTGATGTCTCTGCTTTTTAATATGCCATCTAGGTTTCTCATAGCTTTCCTTCCAAGGGACAAGTGTCTTTTAATTTCATTGCTACAGTCACTGTTCACAGTGATTTTGGAGCCCAAGAAAATAAAATCTGTCACTACTTCCATCTTTTCCCCTTCTATGTGCCATGAAGTAATGGGACCAGATGCCACGAACTTAGCTTTTTGAATGTTGAGTTTTAAGCCAGCTCTTTCAATCTTCTCTTTCACCTTCATTAAAAGGCTCTTTAGTTCCTTTTCACTTTTTGCCATTAGAGTGGTATCATCTGCATATCGGAGGTTGTTTATATTTCTCCCAGCAATCTTGATTCCTTCTTGTGATTCATCTGGCCTGACATTTCATATGATGTACTCTGCATATAAGTTGAATAAGCAGGGTGATAATATACCACCTTGTTGTACTCCTTTCCCAATTTTGAACCATTCAGTTGTTCCATGTAAGGTCCTAATTATTGCTTCTTGACCTGCATACAAGCTTCTCAGGAGACATGTAAGGTGGTCTAGTACGTCCTTCTCTTTATGAATTTTCCACAGTTTGTTGTGATCCACACAGTCAAAGGCTTTAGCATAGTCAGTGAACAGGCTCATTTGCTTAGGTCAGTCGTAAGTTCCGTTATTGGTTTCCCGAGGAAAAGATTTTGGAAAATGACAAAGTGTTAAGGTTTTTTTCTTTGCTAATCCCTTAACCTTGGTGTCAGTCCACTATGCTTTGCCCAAGTTCTCAATAGCGACCCTAGGGTGACATGAATATTTGTCTAAAGCCAATATAGGCATGGTGTTCTGAGGACGGCCACAAGTTTTTAAATTTGTTATGAAAGCACTGTGTCCTAAATTCTGGAAGTTCTAAATGTCTCTGAATGCTTAATCAGGATGTGTTTCAGGTACTTTGTTTGAGGGTATTGGAAAAGGTCATCAACATCCTTGTTGGCTGCTTATCTTGAATGTATAGTAAACCTGAAAATTAAAATAAAAATTATATAATGATTAACCATTGGTTGCTTGTTGCCCCCACTTTGGTACTGATGAGTGTCTAGTTGAGGGGGGTTTTGTTAGTCCAAATATATATTACTAGAAAGTCTTTCTGCTTGGCCTGTTTACGTTGAGAAGTGGCAAATTTCTGAGCAGCTAACTTTCAGCAAAAGCTTAAGATTTCTTCCTTATACCTTTTTGTTAGACTAGAGTGTCTAATCTCGGTTACCATTGTTTAATGTGTAGGATCTGAAGGATCATCATATGTGAACACACAAGCCCGAACCAAGTGAAGTACCAACATCTTAAATTCTATTCTTTAAAGATTCATTGGAGGCTGCCAGATCCCTTTATCTGATAAGCCAGTCTTACCTGATGCGTTAAGCTCCTAACTCTCCTAGTTTCCTAGTGGGTGCTTTCCAATTGCTCTGGATCTCTGTTCCTTGCCAAATTTAAAGCCACTCCTCAACACTGGTGTGTATTTCATTACCTGGAATAAGTTGGAGAGTTGTGGTTATCTGGCAGTAATAACTTCAGTAAATCTCTTTTGTCCTTTTGTCCATTGCTTTTCTCTAAGATCTTTTGTGTCAGTGACTGTACTCTTTTTTAAATTTGTTTACTTATTTGCTATATTGGGTCTTAGTTGCTGCATGCAGGATCTTCAATCTTTGTTGCAGTATGAGGGATCTTTCAGAGTTATGGCATGTGAACTCTTAGTTGCGGCATGTGAGGTCTAGCTCCTTGACTAGAAATTGAACCCAAGCCCTCTGCTTTGGGAACATGGAGTCCTAGCCACTGGACCACCAGGGAAGTCTCCAGTGACTGTACTTTCTGATGACCAGCAGCCCTACCATCTGTAATACTTGTATGCACTTGCTTGAAAGTCTTCAGTTTTTCCAGTAGAAGTTTGTATCAGCCCCAGGGTCTTCCCCCCATTCTATTCATGCCTTTGACAGAATCCCAGGGATGGGTTCAGCTTGATTATAAGGACTTTTTATTTCAGGAATAAATCTAGCTCCATGATAAATCTCAGAGAATGACAGGTATTTGTTGAATGAATGAGTAGATGGATGAATGAATAAACTCTGAACTTTAAAAAAAACTAGCATGCTTTGTAGAGCATTCTTGTCTCAGACCATGTGCAAATGAATCCTTATAGGTGTTTACTGAAATCTGTTCTGGTGCCCTGTGGAAGACAGCCCCAAAGATGGCCCTGAATGATCCCTGCCTTCTGGTATTTATCCTCTCGTGTAGTTCTTTCCCTCATTCTATCAGGACTGATTTTATTAAATAGCATATGGCAGAAGTGATGATAGATCACTTCTGAAAACACTGAGGACAGACTTGGGGTTATCAAGGAGGAGTGGGGGTGGGGGGAATGGATTGGGAGTTCAGAGTTAGCAGTTACAAACTAGTATATATAGAATGGATTAACAACAAGTTTCTGTGTATAACTTAGGAAATTATATTCAATATCCTGGGATAAACCATAATGGAAAGGCATATGAAAAAGAATATATACATGTGTGTGTGTATAACTGAATCACATTTGCTTTATGGCAGAAAATAACACAGCTTTGTAAATGTTCAATTTTACTTCAATAAAAAAATTTTTTTAAAAGACCTTGTGGCTCCCATCTTGGCCACTTAGCCTCTCTCTTGGATGACTCACTTTGGGAAAAATCAGATACCAAGTGGAAGAGCCCTGTGGAAAAGCCCACATGGCAAGCTTTTTGGAAGCAACAAAAGAGAACTTAGACCATCGGATCACCACCACATGAGTAGGTATCTTGGAAATAGCTCTTCCAGTCCACTCAGTTCTTCCAATGATATTATCAAATCCCAACTGATAATTTCATTGTAACTTCAGGAGTGACCCTAAGCCGGAAACCACCTTGTCAAGTCACTTCTAGATTTCTGACCTTGGAAACTGTGTGAGATTTGTTGCTTTATACTATTAGGCTTGGAAGTGATCGTTTATGCAGGCAATAACTAATACTAATATATCATGTATACTGAATCAGAATATCCAGACAGACGGTCCAGGAAACTTTACTGTTAGCAAGCGTACATCACAAAGTCATGATACATTTGTATATTGACATTGGAGAACCAGGGTGTTATTAGTGTTTTTAAGTTCTGAACAACTGTAGACTTCCATTCTTCACTAATTCACTGCAAAATATCCCTGATTGTTTAACATGTGAATGGCTGTAGTTTCTTCTCAATCCTTTCTATTACAATGCTTAAAGATTTGTTAACTTTTGTTTGTTGGTTCTGCATTTCTCAATCTCACTTTCGAGAGTGACATTCTATTGAGTTGGCCCAATTTAAACATTTGTAGCTTAATGTGGTTTTCAGAATGACTCCTGAAAGGATGATTACAACTACTTGCTCTGTATCTTTAAATCTAACCACCAAAATCAAAGAAAACTCACTTTACTATAATTACTTGGATGAATAGAAAGTGCTCAGAATTCTTTCTCTCCAGTCCACTTTTCTTTACCAAAGCATGGGCCCCAACTCTCTAAGATCAAAGAAGATCTTTTCTTTTTTTTTCAAAGCTAGCAAGCCATTAATATCCATCTCTGTAAAGTAATCCAAATGAATATTTCAAAAGTGACTTGTATAATTAGCAGAATTTCACAACAGTGTCAGCATTCATCTGAGGACTGTCTGTAGGGGAGTCAGAGGAGCCCGGGGTGGAAGCCGTAGGCAGCAGTGACTCTATAGAGTTGCCTTCATTTCTCTGAATTGAGGCTGCTTTATTTTGGAATTGAACATGCCTTTTTTTCTTTATAAAACAAGAATTAATTAGAAACTCTAAAGAGTCACTTTGTAATTCTGAGCATTTTGAGAGTGAGTATTATCACCATCACCTTGGGTTTATAGCCCCCAAAGTCCTACTCCGTTCCTCCAGTTTTTTACTTCTTCCTAGGTTATTACTCCTTCCCCTCATATCAGTCAGGGTTCACTCAGGAAAGCAGAACCAATAGGACAGGAATAGAATAGGAGATGTATTATAGGATCCTGCACTTTCGTGGAGGATACTAGAGACATAAGGGTCCACAAATAATGTTGAAATATCTAAAAAAAAAAAAAAGATCCAGGAGTGCGCTCTTGGAGCGCTGGCACGTGTCAACAAATCAGAGCTTGCAGACACAGTGAGATCACAAGGGAGACCCATGGGATATCCCACAGAAGACTGGTGGCTCCTTGTACCTCCTGCCTCTGTGAGTTCGGAGTTAAGTGTCTGGTGATGGGTCTGGGGTTGCTGATGGTCAACAAAAACAGAAGTTAGGAAAAAAGCTGGATATGAAGTGAGGAGAAGGATGAACAGGCGGACTGTTACAATATTTATGCTGCTGCTATTCTTTTGCCTTCAGCTTATTTTTGTGTTATTATATTTGTACACTCATGCTTTGGATAACACCATTGAGTGGGAAGCTCTTACTTCTTCTGTACCCTGTCCTAAATACACATTGATAATCTGCAAATGGTTTAGAATTAAGATTATCTCCTAACATGGGCACTGTTTTCTGCACTTCCTCTGTAGCCTCTAGTGTCCATATAGACCTCTTGTCTCACAATACTTTTTTATTTTAGTTTATCATAGCTACAAGGATCCTGACTTTAATGGCAATATTTGTTCCTGGCCTAAATGGCCTTCTTGCTTCAAGTGACTGTAACTTCAGTAACTAGCCTTAGCTCAGGTTTAATAATTCTTCTAGTTTTGATTCCCTGCATGCGTATGAGGCAGATATTAATCTTGAGACCGTATACTTGAAGGGAATTTTTTGGTATATGTTTAGTTGTTATCTGAGAAACATTAAGCTCATTTGTATTCTCAATCTTTTATTTTTCTTGGCTTAAATTTTTTAAATTCTGTCTTCTTTCATAGAGATGTGGCAAAAACAAAATATGTGANAATTTTTGCCCTGCATGCCTATGAGGCAGATATTAATCTTGAGATCGTACACTTGAAGGGAAAGAAGTAATTTTTTGGTATATGTTTAGTTGTTATCTCAGAAACATTAAGCTCATTTGTATTCTCAATCTTTTATTTTTCTTGGCTTTAATTTTTTAAATTCTGTCTTCTTTCATAGAGGTGTGGCAAAAACAAAATATGTGAAAGCTTATGGTATTCAAATTGATGCTGTTCATTTATGGAAATTTTCTTCAGTCCTTTCAAGTATATTTCTATGTAACTAAATACACTAGATGAGGGCCTTAAAATTTAGAGCTTTAATTAGTAGACAGTGGTCAAATATAACACATCTCCAAAGTGTCACAACTTTGCTGGCAACAGTGAAGATAGGTATTGCAATAAAATTATGTTTTATGTTTACTCTCACTGGACTCACACCCAGTAGGCTCATCTGGGTAATACCTATGATTCTGTTTTAAATCTGACTGTATGCTGGGCCAATACACCACCCATTTGGCAAAGCGAAACAGAGGAAATAACTAAAATAACTAATTATTAAGAAGGACTTATGATCTGTCAAGCATGAGGATAAGAACTGTATGTATATTAAATAATCGAATCTTTAAAGCAACTTTATGATTTAGATGGCCTCACTATTATCTTTCTACAGGTTGGGGAACCAATCCAAAACACATTACAGAAAGAGGGTAGTTGCAGTGTAAATCTGGAAAGACTATATACAATGTCCAAGTTCTTAATCCATTCATGCCACCATTATTTCATCCATCCATTATTTCTTCCATCCATTCATCTATTTATCCATCCATCGAAAGATGCACTGCCCTAGAAGTAATGGTAAACAGTGTACTGAAATGTGCTGGTTATCCTGTTTGTTCTTCTATATCCATTGCTTATCCTTCTTCATTGGCTCTTCTTNTAAATAATCAGAGTGACAATATACAGCCTTGACGTATTCCTTTTCCTATTTGGAACCAGTCTGTTGTTCCATATCCAGTCTAACTGTTGCCTTCTGACCTGCATACAGATTTCTCAAGAGGCAGGTCAGGTAGTCTAGTATTCCCATCTCCTTCAGAATTTCCCACAGTTTATTGTGATCCATGCATTCAAAGGCTTTAGCATAGTCAAAGAGCAGAAATAGATGTTTTTCTGGAACTCCCTTCCTTTTTTGATGATCCAACAGATGTTGGCAATTCAGTCTCTTGTTCTTCTGCCTTTTCTAAAAGCNTCCCACAGTTTATTGTGATCCATGCATTCAAAGGCTTTAGCATAGTCAAAGAGCAGAAATAGATGTTTTTCTGGAACTCCCTTCCTTTTTTGATGATCCAACAGATGTTGGCAATTCAGTCTCTTGTTCTTCTGCCTTTTCTAAAAGCAGCTTGAACATCTGGAAGTTCATGATTCACGTATTGCTGAAGCCTGGCTTGGAGAATTTTGAGCATTACTTTGCTAGTGTGAGATGAGTGCAATCATGTGTAGTTTGAGCATTCTTTGGCATTGCCTTTCTTTGGGATTGGAATGAGAACTGACCTTTTCCAGTCCTGTAGCCACTGCTGCATTTTCCAAAAATACTTCAAGAATAGAAATTAAATGCAGCATTTATTTTGTCCAAAGTTGATAGATGGATATGTTTCAGAGTATCACAGTAGTTTCTGGGTAAAAATTCTGCCTCTTCAAGCAAGTTGAACTAAATTATTCAACATTTCCTTTTAGATGATTTTGATTGTTTTAAGTTCTTTGTATGGTGAACTTGTGAGGGTTTCCCTGGTGGCTCAGATGGTAAAAACATCCGCCTGCAATGTGGGATACCTGGGTTTCAATCCTTGGATTGGGAAGATCCCCTGGAGGAGGGCATGGCAACCCACTCCAGTATTTTTGCCTGGATAATTCCCATGGACAGAGGACCCTGGCAGGCAACAGTCCATGGGGTTGCAAAGAGTCAGACACAGCTGAGCAACTGACCACATACATACACATGGTGAGCTAAACTTTTGCCTTTCTGCAATTTTTGTACATTTCCTATTGGTTAAAAATACATAGAATGAATCTAGTCCCTCTATATCTTGCAGTCCACCAGTGTCTGAAAATATATGACATTTCTCTTACTTTGTATCTAGAGTTCAAATATGCAAGTGCCACTGGGGGTCATTTGTAATAGATGCTGACAAGTTAGGAATACATTTATATCTGCTACTATTATAGGCTACTCCACATTTCTACTTTGAGATTAAATATATATATATATTAAGTGTCCTGGCATTTTCATGTTGCTCTAAAACTAGGAACATGGCTTAACTGATTTGGTACGAGAAGTTAAGCAATTTCATTTCAGAAAAAGATTTTCCCTTTTAGGGACAGAGAATAACCTTTATCTAGACATTCAGTTGTCATGTTCATACTAATGTATGCAAATAAAATCAGAGTTTCAGTAACTACTATGCCTCTAAAAGGTCATATTCTTTTAATTAGAATCAAGCAATTAATTCTAAATGTTCCCCTATATTTTTCTGGAAGCATTTCCTTTCATTATCAAAAGCCTCAGATTTCTTCCCATTCTATTTTTTTAGCATATGAAATAAATAATAAAAACTTATGGTTTGGTTCATCCTGAATTTAATTGAGCCTCCCCTTAATGCAGTCAATTCAATGTGGCTCTTTGGGTTTTTATGGCTTTCAGTGTATATATTACCTGTTGATATGATATTAGAAAAAATTGAGTGTTAGTCATGATTTTTGACACTTTGAATCCTATGCTTCTGATTTGTATGACTGGGAAATTACTACTAATAAAGCCTTATTTAGGCATAAATTTATTATTTTTTAATTAGTTAAACATAAAGATGATAAACCTAAGAATGTTGCCAAAACTTCATTTTCCCTGCACTAAAAAAAAAAAAAAAAAT
>SJYV01019240.1:463924-501860 GCA_006410875.1 Neotragus pygmaeus
AAAAAAAAAAAAAAAATTAAGCTAAAATTCAAATTCAAATTTCCTTAGTGCTGGGATGCCCTCTGCTTATATATATATATATATATATATTTTTTTTTAATTGATTAACAATATCCAAAGTATCATTTAAAAAGGACTGACTTAACATGGTGGGTTACCTTTCTTTAGTTATTACTTTATTCTCTCCTCCCTCTCCTCTTTCATGCTCAAAAAATTAAAAATATTATTCGTTAATACTTTTATTCATTCTTTAGTTATCCACTCATGTATTCAGTCAACACACATTTATTGAGTGCCTAATGCGTGAGCCAAACTTTGCTTTAGAACAGTGATTGTCAAATTGTAATGTGTTCATGAATCGACCAAAGGATTTAGTTAACACTCCCATTTTGATTCAGTAGGTCTGGGTGGGGCCTGAGATTTTGTAGTTCTGATAAACTCTTGGACCAGGGAACAAACTTTGAGGACCAAGCCATTAGACCAGAGAAGAGATTCAATTCCTGTCCACCACAAAATCAAGACATTTCCTTTTGTAAATACAGGTAATTTTGAAAGGACATGCTCATTATTTTAGTTAAGAATTCATCCTCTTTGCTTTTATGGCACTTATCACATTGTGATGTCTTTAATTGTTGGTGTCTCTTTTGTTGTATTTAATTCCCTTGAAAATTGACATTAAATTCTATTTAGTGTTTCTATCATCTATCATGGGCTTCCCTGGTGGCTCAGTCCATCATGTGTTTGCTGCTAAATCGCTTCAGTTGTGTCTAACTCTGTGCGACCCCATAGACAGTAGGCTCCCCACCAGGCTCCCCCATCCCTGGGATTCTCCAGGCAAGAACACTGGAGTGGATTGGCATTTCCTTCTCCAATGCATGAAAGGGAAAAGTGAAAGTGAAGTTGCTCAGTCGTATCTGACTCTTAGTGACCCCATGGACTGCAGCCTACCAGGCTCCTCCATCCATGGGATATTCCAGGCAAGACTACTGGAGTGGGGTGCCATTGCCTTCTCCAATCATGATGTCTATGGCTCAATAGTAATGTGATGAATAAATGTAGTAAATGGTTATTACTGTCAGAGTAACATCTATTCTACTTTCTACTTATTTCCCCTACCCCCTAAGAGTCAGAAAGAGGCTTTTCCCTCGTTTTCCCACTCTAGTCTAAGTTCAGTAGCCTTCCCAAGAAGTGAAACATTCAAAGTTGAGCTAATGTTGGTCTTGATGTTAAGTAGAGGAATCTCATTTTGAGAAAGGGATAAAAGCAAATGAAGTCTTGTATTCCCGACAAAATAATCTTGGAAATGAAATTACTATTAGATTGCCAAGTGTCTGGAATGGGCTTGGTCAGGTAAGAAGGTGTAGAGTCCAGAGACAGTCCCCTGGGGAAATGGTACGATGGGTAGGCCATTACTATGTTGGAGGAATCTGACCCTTGCCTTCCAGTCCTGAATTGTTACTGGTGATATGGAGGACAGCATGGTAGGAGCTGTGAAAAGTCTATGGGTGAGGGTAAAGGTTTATACGTGACCCATGAATATTCAGAGCCCCAGACAGACATTCTCACAAACAAGTCAATGACCTTGTAACTTTCTTGTAAGAGTTTATAGGGACAGTCACATGATCATTTCAGCATAATAATAATAATAACAATAGTAAACTCTTAGTGAATAGATAGATGTTTTGGCTATAGAAATATATATAAATTTAGGAAGCAGCAATAGATGCATTCTTTGTAAGGCACAGAACTGAATAATTTAAGAAATACAATCTGTCAGAATTATTGCTTTACATTGAATGTAATACCATATTTTCCCTTGAAAATGTCATAATTATATGTAGCTACACTTAGTTAGAGCTTACTAGTTGCCCAGGATTTTTCTTAATGTTTTATATGTGCTAACTCATTTAATCCATTTGAGAGAGATACTTTCATTGATAAAGCAATAAAGGGACAGTATATCTGAATAATTCACTCAGGGTTACGTAACAGAAAATGGTGGAGCTGTGTTTTGAACTCAGGCATTTTGGGTCCTTAGGGTCTGTGCTTTTAACTATTACAGGACTCTGTCCATCACATAAGTGTTTCTCATAAACTTTGAATGTGAGAGACATCCAACTAAAATGGATTTACTTAAATAGAATTGAGAAGACAGGGGAGTTCTCATAGTAATTGGGTAAGCAAACAGGAGATGGGATGTTCAGGTCCACAGGGTCAAAGACTTACATCCCTAGAAGTCAGAGAAGTCAGATCAAGTGGTGCTATATTCTTTTCCTTTATGCCAAACAGTATGTCCTGTATACTATCCTAAAATGGTTGGTGAGAAATGCATACACAACACATTCCATGATGATTCTCTTATTATTCTAAAAGGCAAGATGGGAAAATATGAGCAATCCACTAATTCATTGATAATTGAACAGTTATCCAAAGAGTGTCTAGTAATGGATTGATGCCCAGCTTTACAGAGATCTCTGGAGTTGGGATTCTCCAATTGGCTTTCTTTTGTGCAACAGTTTGTTCAGTGGTTAGAATGGTGGAAGAAGAAATGCTGAGCACTTTTGCAGGTAATAAATACAAAGTTAGAAAGGGTGGCTATTAGTTTGGATGATAGTCACATGCCTGAAGAAAGATCTTTCCAGTTTGGAGCTATGGGCTGAAACTAATAAAATGAAAATTTATAGAGTTATTATAAACTCTTGTTTATTGCACATTTACAGGAAAAGGAAATTTATGACAAAATTCCTGTGGTTTTATTTGCCTACCTGCTCAATATGAGCCAGTATGATATTAACAGATGCTTAAAAAATTTAATGCATTCTTAAAATGCATTAATAGAGGTAGAGAGTCAAGTTCAAGGGTGGTAATAGTTTCACTATAATCTGAACTGCTCAGGCTGTGTCTCGTATATTATATTCAGTTCTGTAGGCTGCATTTTAAGAGTTACTGAAAAGGTGGATTACACCTAGAGGGTGACTAAACTGTTGAAGAGATTGGAAACTGTTGAAGAGATTGGAAACCATGGTGTTTTAGAAATTGAGCTCACCTAACCTAGAAAAGAAACTGATAAGGCCTTGTGAAAGTTCACATTGTAAAATACTTTCTTGAAGAGAGATAATAATTTGGTGTAATTCTATACAGAAGTAGATCCAATAGATAAGACGGCAAAAGATTGGGTATATTATTACAGTTATGGCTGAGAAAAGATAGAATAAGACACCTTGAAAATAATGTGGGGTGGAGCAAAGCAAATATCATTTCTCCTTTTTGTTATAATAAAAATTGTTTTTTTAATAGGTTTCTTTATAAATGTAATATTGTTCAACCTAAAAGTGTCAAACAATTTAGAGATGATTCATGATTTTCTAGAGCATTTGTTTTGGATATATCTTTTCACATCAGTGAAATGAGACCTAAGTTACTCCTTAAAATTACTAGAATTACTTTCCTAAATACCTGAAAATATGTAAGTGTTTTTACTTTACTTCATGATGTTTATAAACTTGACTATAATAGCCAACATTATGCATATATCATTCATTTCTTTAGTCCTAATAGATAGAAGCAGAGCTATTAGGAATGATTGCTTTAAGAGTTTTGAGGTATTTTATGAAATTAGTCTCAAAAAAGATTATAAAATTAAACTTCTATTGTCAGGGTGTAGATAATTCCATCTGTCTCTACCTGAGCAATATTAATTTTTAATCATTATTTTTATGTTTCCAATATGATGGATGAAATAGGGCATTTTGTTTTGATATCTATAAACAGTGAAGTTAAAATGAATGTGTATATTACTCACTGACATTTGTCCTATTGTGAAATCCTGTTCATGTTATTTGTCCATTTTTCTAATGGATTGCTCTGTTTTCATATTGAGTATAATTCTTTAAATGCTATTAAGAATTCTAACACTTAAAAATGATGAAAATAGTTTTTCTTATCTAATATTTCCCTTTTAATTTATTTGTCATATTAGTGGACTTTGTCTTCTATTATATAATAGTTTTGTTTACCAGAAAAAAGAAAGAAAAGACAAAAATAATGTTCCATTAAGGAAGCCATAGTCCTTCTTGGTTTCTCAGTAATACCTATGCTTTCCTGTGTGTGTGCTAAGTCGCTTCAGTTGTGCCTGACTCTTTGGAACCCTATGAACTATAACCCACCAGGTTCCAGGATATCAAAATACATGAAGAAAATAAAATACAAGATCTCACAAAAACTAGTGATTCCAATTTTTAAATAAACTTGATAAAAGGAAATTAAAAATCCTTGACAAAAATTTGTTCTAGATATCGAAAACTTTACAAAAAGAAATTCTGTAATTTGTTTTTTAAAAATTAAGAACAATTGGCATTCCACATTCATCAAAAGTCAGCTTAAGATTTATTTATGAATTATAGTTTTAACTATATAAACAAAAAGTGTGAGTTGATATTTTTTAGTTTAAAATTTATGACAGTAATTTTACATTAGTGAAGTTTATGCATGTATGTGTGTGCACATGTATGTGTATGTGTGTGTTTTAAGTGTATGAATTTTATTTTGACTGTCTTATTTGCGTCACCACTGATATGCTTTTGGTTAGAACATCAAGGCACAAATGCAATTGTCAGCTTTTGTGTGCTAATTGATGTGTGATGGCTAATTTTTGTACCTGAAGTTTCTGATGGACTGTAGCCAAAGAATGATGTATAAACTAAAAGAATCTCATTAAACCACTAAGAAAAGACAGTGCCAATGGGAGCATCTGTTCTTCATTCTCAATACTAATGCTGTGATAAAGACAGAAATCCAGAATCTCACTGTATAATATTTCCTTGTGACTTTTTAATAAGCAAGATTTCATTGAAGTTGAATTTTCACTAATTGGCTATGTCATTATCAGCTTATATTTTAATAACTGAATTGTTAGCAGGAAAATAATGTACCTATCATTAAAAGGTACATAAATTAAAAAAAAAAAAGTTTCGAACAACAGCAGAATAGCCATTAAGTTAGCATACTATAAACACTACCAAGGCTGACAAACACTAAAAGTGGATCCTGGATTCGGCATTGGAATTCAGAGGATGTTAAACCTCTTTCTATAAAGAAATAAAAAGATAAAACCAAACGTATTTTTTTTGAAGCATTTATATTAAAGCTAAAATGACCAAAACATGACCATACATTTTCTCAAAACCTTTCCTGAAATATTATTATGGACCCAGTCACAAAGCCCCTTTGCCTAACTTTTCTGACAGTGAAAAACTATTTTCTGCTTTCACTTACAATAATTAAATGAAAACTAAAAGAGCAAGAAAACAACTTTCTCTCGTTATCAGCTTGTCAATTGCTAAAATATCTGATGACACTCTGTGCTGACCAGGGTATAGGGAAGCTACACTTTGTACAATTTTAGTATAACTGTAAACTGATACAACTACTTTGGAAAGGTATCTGTCAAAATGAGCAAAATTTAAAATATGCATTTTAAAATTAAAATGCATATTCTAAATTTACCACTTAAAAGTTTTATAATAGGAGTATATATAAGTTTAACCTGGAAGCATTATCAGGATATTTCACTAAAATTTTTAAAACCAGGAATGATATAAATTTCATATTATTTAATTTAAAAACTAAAAATCAAAATAGTATATAATACAGAAAACCACAAATTAGGAATTTAAGGGTGGTTTTTTTTTTTTTTTGGTATACTATGGGAATTGAGTCAATTCAAGCTAAAAACCTGGCATCTTTTATTTTTTTAATTTTAATTTTTACTTTATTTTGCTTTACAATACTGTATTGTTTTTGCGATACACTGACATGAATCTGCCACAGGTGTACATGAGTTCCCAATCCTGAACCCTCCTCTCACTTCCCACCTCATATCATCTCTCTGAATCTTCCCTGTGCACCAGCCCCAAGCATCCTGTATCCTGCATGGAATATAGACTGGCAATTCGTTTCTTATATGATAGTATACATGTTTCAATGCCATTCTCCCAAATCATCCCACCCTCTCNTGACAACTGGGCATGGAGGAGGTTGCTGGCATGAGGAGGAAAGGACCACCTTGCGACAGAGCTGGGCATTAATCCTTTGGAAACATTTCTGTTTCAGGGAAATTCGCTAGGCACAGAATGAATACTTGGACTCTGAAAAGTCACAGAAATGTGGGGGTTTCCAAGCCAACAATACGGAACCTGAAGTTCAACATTCAAGATTCAATTAGAGGCTAGCATTTAAGACTAGCATAAATGGGCTAGCATTTACAAAATCCACCTAGCAACACCAGCACGCCTCAAAGTAAGCATCTTCACTGTGAATGATAAACAAGAAGGAACTGTTTTTCCCTGCATGGCTGGGATGAACTGCACAAGCTTTAGGACAACTGATTCTAAGTAGATTTGCCTTGAAGAGTCCACTCTTCTCTGGCATGAAAATCAACAGGCACTTTTCCTCCCTTTGGTGTGAATGTTATTAATAAGAGCCTATTTATTCTATTTGATATTTTTAATTCATACACCTAATGCCACGAAACACTGATTAAGCATACCCTACCTTACAGGCACTGCATCATAAAGAGACAGGCAAGCACAGATCAGGGGCCAGCAATCACCAAGCTGCTACAGTCCCTCTGTTCCTAGATGTCACCTGCCAGTATGGTAGACGCTTGGCTGAGACTGAAATGAAAAAAAAAAAAATCCCTTGTATCCTCTGCACCTGGATACTTGGGGAGCTGACCAAGCATCAGCCTTTAGGGAAAGCAATCAAATCTAGCTATTAAGTCAACTGCAACTGGCAGTCAGGCAGACTGGAAGGGGTTTAATTCCCAGCTCTGTGCTGATGGGTTATATGACAATGAGCAAGTTACTTATCCTCTCCTGGAGCAAATAAGTTATCAGCAAAGGCATTCAAACAAGACTGCTTGAATAGCATCTGGGATATGAAAAGGATTGAATAAATTATTATTATTAGATTTCCTCAACTTTAAAATAAATACTAACTGCCCATCAGCAGATGGATGGATAAAGGTGATATGTCGTATACATACACAATGGAATACTACTCAGCCATGAGAAGGAAATAATACCATTTGCAGCAGCTTAGATAGACCTAGACACTATTATACTAAGTGAAGTCAGGGAAAGATAAATATTGTATGATATCACTTATACATGGAATCTAAACAATAGTACAAATGAACTTATTTACTAAAGAGAAAGAGAATCACAGACATAGAAAACAAACATACTGTTACCAAAGAGGAAGGAGTGGGAAGGATAAATTAGGTGTGTGTTTTGAACAGATACACAATACTACATATAAAGTAAATTAAACAAGGATTTACTATATGGCACAGGAAACTATATTCAGTATCTATAATGCATAAGAATTGGAAAATAAAGAATGTATATATATGTATACATATTTGTATACATGTAGCAAGGTAGAAGCAATGACCAAATCACTACTATATACCTGAAACTAACACAATATTACATACCAACTTTATCCCGGAAAAGGAATAAATATTCAGACTCAAGCTATCCCTTGGAGGTTCAACTGTGAAGATTAAATAAAACTTGTAAAATGTTCATCATGATACCTGGTCAAGAGCAAGTGGTCAGTATCAGAAGCTATTATTTTTAATAAATGAAAAGCTTCAGAATTTAAAAAGAATTATATATAGGCTGATTCTAGTCCTGAACTTACTATCATCCACTCTGTTACTTAACTTTATATTTCAACTTTCATTTGAGAATCTGGCATTTATGAGCAAATGCTTAGGATGTCACACAGGTCACTTAAAACTATGGTATCAGTTGTTAAAGTCAAAGTCACATTTTAAATGAAATAAGAAAAACAAACAAACAAAAGAACTGGTATGGAAACCTACCATATGCTGAGATGGCAACAGTAAAAGTGGCCAGCTCCCAATGAGAAGAGGAGGTTGACACCCCTCCATACATTGTATCAAACCCAGCCATCATCACCATGGTGCCATGACCTTAAACTCAGCCTTGCTGCTGCTGCTGCTAAGTGGCTTCAGTAGTGTCCGACTCTGTGCAGCCCACCCACCAGGCTCCGCTGTCCCTGGGATTCTCCAGGCAAGAACACTGGAGTGGGTTGCCACTGCCTTCTCCAATGCATGAAAATGAAAAGTGAAAGTGAAGCTGCTCAGTCTTAGCGATCCCATGGACTGCAGTCTACTAGGCTCCNCGCTGTCCCTGGGATTCTCCAGGCAAGAACACTGGAGTGGGTTGCCACTGCCTTCTCCAATGCATGAAAATGAAAAGTGAAAGTGAAGCTGCTCAGTCTTAGCGATCCCATGGACTGCAGTCTACTAGGCTCCTCCGTCCATGGAATTTTCCAGGCAAGAGTACTGGAGTGGGTTGCCACTGACAAACATTATTATGGTGGTTTCTCAACCCAATATTGTGAAGATACTCATAAGCCTGAAAGTTTTTTTCAGAGGGCAGGGGATACACATTCTGTCTAATAGTTATTGCCAAACTGTGCTCTAAAATGCCTGCCCTAAAGAGTTTTGCATAACAAATATGAATTTTAACTCTTGAATCATCCGCAAGATGCAAGGAGAGAGACAATAATATATCACCATTTTATAGATGAAAAAAAAAAAGCACAGTGAAGTCATAAAACTTACTTTGTTCATATAAGCAGGAAGTAGTAATACTATAAAGCAGTAATTAGGTTGCCTACATGTGTGAATGCATCTGAGTGTGAGTATTTGTGTGCTTTAGGTCAAGTGGAGAGAAAACAGAACAAGTTTCTGTGGTCAACAAGAAGTAGTGAATGCATGGATTCTTCATGTACAAGAAAACATGTGTCACATGAGCCACAGAAGCTTCTAGACCAGTGTGGTTCTCAACCTCGGCTACATATTAGGATCTGTGGAGATCTCTGAAAGATCCCTATGTCCAAGAAACAGCCTCATCTGTTATATCATACTCTGAAGGGAGGTGGGACCCAGACATCAGTATTTTTTCAACTCCCTGGGTGATTCCAGCATGCACCCAAGTTTCAGAAACACTTGAGCATGAAGGTATTTATTAATGTACCTACTATTAAATTTGGAACAACCTAAACATTCAATATCCCCCATAATATGTGGACTATTATGCAGGTATGTAAAATGGTAACTGGTAATACTGGAAGCATATAGAAATCTTGATGATATAACATCAGGTGAAATGGTCAGGTTGACTTTGCCTCCAATGGGCAATCAAAAGTAGAATATTGTCTTTTCCATGGGTCCTGCATGACCTCAGACTTCCAAGCTAAATTCTCCAGCTTTCTGCCAATTCTACAAGTCAGTGATAATGCTTCCAAAAAGTTCTTCTGCTGTTATTTTTATAAAATGAGATATTTATCAAATTTCCCATGACCTATTACTCTAAGAGGGTAAAAATACTCATGTGAATAAACATAGGGGAAGGAAATGGGAAAATAAATACTACTATGGCATGTCACTATAAAACATGACATCTGAATAAGAGCACTGAAGAGAACTTACTGAATAAATTTTAATCAGGTACATTAGGCAAATGCTTTGCTATTAACTGTTGGCAGGCAAACATCATCAGTGGAGGCTAAAACTGGTAAGCAAAAGTACAATGACAAACCAAATACATGCATTATATCAAAGTGTCTCCCCACAAGACAAGCAATACTTACAAAGGGAAACACAGTACCTTTACAGCAGAGAAACCTGGCAGACAGCACCTTAAAAAAAGTGGTCAAAACTAGCATCAGCATCACTGATAGCAAGACATGCTGATATCACGTACTTCCTGACAAGATGTAAAGAACAGCATGACTTCAGTGGTCTTCCAGTCAAAAAAAGCATTGCCCAATCAAATCATGCAAGAATATCAGACAAATCCAAAGTGAGGGACACTCAAATAAATGATCAGTTCTGTTCAACTATGTCAAAGTCATGAAATAAAAAGGAACTGTCACAGATTAGAGTTATAGACAACAAGAAGACATTAAAATCAAATGCAATGTGAGATCCTGGAAAAGATCCAGGAGCAGGAAACGAAGACATTAATGGGAAAGCTGGTGAATTATGAATAAGGTCTGTGGTTGAGTTAATGACATTGTGTCAATGTTAATTTCCTGGTTATGATGATCGTACAATAATTTTTTTTAAAGATATTAGCCTTAGGGAAAACTGGCAGAAGGGTACCTGGGGACACTGTACTAATTCTGTAACTTTCTATAATTTTAGATAATTTCAAAAGAAAGTTTTCAAGTATTAGTGAAGTTAAATTATTTAAAAATAAACATTAATATGAGTGTTGATATATTCTTCCCTCCCCCATTCAACTGTCATGTACCTGTACTTAGAGGATTAAAGAATGGAGTCAAGAAGACTTAGGAAGATTACTAAGACCCTGTGGGTAGAAGAGGTGAATTTAGCCTTGAACCTAGGCAGTTTAGTTCTTAATCCCTCCCTGGTGGGCATATAGAGAAATATAAGGACGCAGGTAGGGTGTCTGCCTACAGTTCCAGTGGGTGGAACTCACTCCTTGATGTTTCTACCACTAGCTGGGGGAGTCACTGCTACCTTCTGCCTCCCCGAAATACCTGCCAAGATCAGCAGAAATAACTGACTAGAGACATGGCCTGATAATATTCCAACTGCAAGCGAAATGTGAATGAAGTGTGGCACCAATGGTCATGATAACCATTTCTGAATACAGAACACTACACTCTGCCCAGAATGTAGCCCCTTCCTCTTTCTCCTGTATTATCTCTGAGCAAAGTCTGAGGAGGCAGGAGTTGGTTCTTTGGGACATGAGTCTACCTTCTCCCCAGGATTGGCAGCTTCCTCAATAAAGCTATCTTTCCTTCTACTCCCTCCACTACCCCCAAAAGAGAAATGTAAGCATTTAACAACTGAGAGTGACTTATGGGCAAGTAATTATGGAGTAGTCAAAATATCCCTGGGTTTTGAGTCAAAGGTATGGACACAAATGCCCAAGCATTGAGCCCAATACAGTATAACTTCATGATCTTGAATCAATGATCTGTAAAAATGGAGACAAACTTTTCAACTGCACATAATTTGGGGGAGGATAAAGTGAACAGGTGTGCCTGAAAGCATGCAGTAAACAGTAAAGCCCTGTTATTAAATGGCTATTAAAATTACCAAGAGTGACAACAGTATCTACCTAGCCAAGGTAATTCTGCCACTTCCACTCCCAAACTACAACCACAGCATCCTAGCATTTCATGGTCCTCATCCCATATGGAAGGCAATCTGTCTTGCCTTCTGCCTGAACTCAGAGCCTGGGGCCACCAGTCTTCATGTGTGGTCAGTATGAAGCACCATCTGTCCTGAGTTAATGTAACTCCTCCTCAGTTTTAGCAATGAACACAGGCGGCACTGGTGAAGGCACAAATAGATACAATATGAAGAAAGACTTTCCCCTTCTGTTTATTACTTCAGAGGGTGGCATTCACCTCCCAGCTGTTTACTCATCTAAACTGTGTGATAAAATGTCTTCTGAACACTTTTTACAGGCAATTAGATGCAATCAGTTCTCTTCTTGCTTAATTCTCCTCAGCAAACAAGACACTAAAAAACCAATAAGAAGCTGGGCTTCATTTCAAATCTTTTTTTTTTTTTCCTGCTGCACATATATTCCCTGAAGTCACTCTCTACTCCTCCCTCCATAAAAAGCCCTAACAATTGTTATATTCATTATATCTGATGGAGGTCATTTTTCNTGAACTGAACTGAACTGAAGAATTCACACCAAAATCTGTTTTTAAAAACTTGATATTATTTAATTAAAATGAGAAATATATACTTTGTATATATTTATATATTATATATTAATATTTATCTATCTCTATGTTTATATATGCCTGTATGTCTGTGTGTATAGTCAGTTCTCAATATTTGCAGATTCTTTGCTTCTGAATTATCCAACTAACTAAAATGTATTTGTTGCCCCCAAGTCCATATTCGTGTGCTGTAATGGTCTTTTCTGGATGATTTGTGCAGGAAGCAAAATATTTGGATTGCTGGAAGCATGAAGTCCAAACTGAGGTAAAGCAGGGCCATTCTCTGCCTTCCTGTTCCAGCTCTTCTACTGTAAACAAGTATCCTTTTGAAGGACTATTTAGTGCCACATTTTTGCACTTTTTGTCAGTGATTNCAAAATATTTGGATTGCTGGAAGCATGAAGTCCAAACTGAGGTAAAGCAGGGCCATTCTCTGCCTTCCTGTTCCAGCTCTTCTACTGTAAACAAGTATCCTTTTGAAGGACTATTTAGTGCCACATTTTTGCACTTTTTGTCAGTGATTTTACTGTTTAAAATGCCACCCAAGTATAATACTGAAGAGGTCTCTAATATTCCTAGTGCAAGAAGTCTGTGATGTGCTTTACTGAGAAAATAAAATCATCCCACTTAACCATGGAGGATATATTCCAAGACCTCCAGTGAACGCCTGAAACCACAGATAATACCAAATCCCATATATGCTGTGTTTTTTCTATACATAAAACCTATGATAAAGTTAAACTTATAAGTTAGGCACAATAAATGATTAATAATAAGTATGTAATAAATGTCATGATAAATATAGAGTAATAAATAGATGGGGTTTCCCCAGTGGCTTAGTTGTAAAGAATCTGCCTATAATGCAGGGGACTGAAGTTAAATCTCTGGGTAGGAAAGATCCCTTGGAGGAGGAAATGACACCTCAGTCCAGTATTCTTACCTGAAAAATCCCATGTACAAAGGAGCCTGGAAGGCTGCAGTCCAAAGGAATAAATAAATAGAACAATTATAGCAATATGCTATAGCTAAAGTTATGTGAATGATTTTTGCTCTTTCTAAATGACCATCTTGATGGACAAATTTAATTCCTTTCCCTTATAACTAAACACTTATCATGCACTGTGGCCAGCATTTTTGCAGTTTGAGGTGTGACGGCCAAACTAGTGTCAACTTATTTTTCCTTCTTTACAGTTTCACAGGTAGAATTTCTTAGAGTGGATCTTAGAAACCTCAGAAAACATGTTTTTTTCTTTTCTTCTTATGTCAAAAGCTTTCACCTTTTCAGTTAAAGGAAACATTCTACAGTTTCTCTCTGGCATATCTGAATTGCCATCATCACTACTTTTGTACTTTGGGGTCATTATGAAGTAAATTAAGGGTTACTTCAATGTAAGCACTGGAATACCTCGACAGGCAGCCTGATAATCAAGAAGGGCTCCTAAGTGACCCATAGGTTGGATAAGCTGGATGGAGGGTCGATTCACATTCCTGGTGGGATGGAGCAGGACAACAAAAGATTTTATCAAGCTGTTTAAAATGGCACAGAATTTAAACCTTTTGAGTTGTATATTTCTGAAATTTTCCATTTAATAATTTCAAACCACGGTTGACTTTAGGCAGGTACCTTTAAAAAAAAAAGCAAAAACATGGATGGGGCATGTGGACTACTATTATGTATGCTAGGTAAGCTTTGTTCAGGGATAAGTTATAGTGCTGTTATCTGACAAAGACTCTCTCCATGGCTAAAGTTTAATCGGCCTCCTATGAACCCTCTTTTGGACTAGGCTTTGACCTTCTCCTGTCTTTGGTCTGCCTAGAGCAATCTCAGCAAAGAATTCTCTTTAAGTCAGTTTAGGGAGAATCCTTCCACCTTGATATCTGGCCACACTTGACATCTGATCAAGTTTCTCATCTCCCACTTTTGTGGTGTAAATCATTGCCCTGCTGGTAACAAAAATCCTGTTAGTTCAGTAAGACTCTTCCTACCCTCAATCTCCTTTTAGTAATTTTATTTCATCCTTATTATTTTTCTTTTCTTGCCATGCAACATGTGGATTGCAGTTTCCCCACTAGGGTTGGAACTCACACCACCTGCATTGGAAGCACGTAGTCTTAACCCCTGGACTACCAAGGAAGTCCCTCCTCTTAGGAATTTTTATCCACTGACCCTCTCACTCTGTTTGTTGTCCATAAATCTCCATGTGTCCATGTTGTATTTGGAGTTGAGCCCTATTTCATCTCTATCATAGTACCCCAAATGCAATAACCTTGAATAAAGTCTTCCATAGCATTTTAATAAGTATTAAAAAAATTTTTTTCCTTAACATGGCCATGAGTTCAATGTTAGCAAGTCAATGATATATATCTCACACACTAGTAAAGTAAGGCTAAAAATTCTCCAAGCCAGGCTTCAGCAGTATGTGAACCGTGAACTTCCAGATGTTCAAGCTGCTTTTAGAAAAGGCAGAGGAACCAGAGATCAAATTGCCAACATCCGCTGGATCATGGAAAAAGCAAGAGAGTTCCAGAAAAACATCTATTTCTTCTTTATTTATTATGCCAAAGCCTTTGACTGTGTGGATNTTCGGTGGGTTATTGGCATGTTTGAGTAGAGACACTAGTGGGTACATTACTGGGGTGTCTGAGTGGAGACAGTGGTGGGTAGATTACTTGGGCGTCTTGAGCAGTGATGGATCGATTATTGGGGTGCCTGAGTGGAAACAGAGGTGGGTGGATTACTGGGGTTTCTGATAGGAAATGGCGGGGTGGATTATTGGGGCATTCTGAGGCGGAATTGAATGGTATTCAGGGTGGCTGAATATAGGTCAGGCATGGTGGATTATTGAGGGTGCCTGTGACCAGTAATAAGCTGGTCATTGGGGTGTTTGAGTGCAGACCATAGTGAGTGGATTACTGGAGTTCCATGAGAGGCATCATCTGGTGCATGAATCAGCCTCATGCAATGAGTAGATAGTCTGATTACAGTGAGGCCTAATGGTCCCACCACCCCCGCTGCCAAGAGCAAGGGCAGCCTGTGGCCCCTGCTCACCCCACAGGGACACAGCATGCCCCCAAAGATGTTCTTGATGCAGCCCATCAGGTACTCATACAGGTCCTGCATCAGGCCTTCGAAGATCCTGCACAGCAGGATAACCTCCTCCTGGGGGTGGTTCTCCAGCCACTCTGAGATCTCCGTGAGCATCTCCTGGGTGGGGCTGGGGAGAAGGTCCTTGTGTTGAGAGACAGAGGGTCATGGGTGTGGAATTCCTGCAGCACAGGCACTCTACAGACAGTTTGGGGTGTCCTGACATACAAAGACATAAAGCGTGGTTCCTGCCTCCAAGGGACCCAGCCTCTCCTGAGTGGCAGTAANGAGAAGGTCCTTGTGTTGAGAGACAGAGGGTCATGGGTGTGGAATTCCTGCAGCACAGGCACTCTACAGACAGTTTGGGGTGTCCTGACATACAAAGACATAAAGCGTGGTTCCTGCCTCCAAGGGACCCAGCCTCTCCTGAGTGGCAGTAAGGAGCCATGGCATTGCTCTGGTGTGTGTGTGTGTGTGTGTGTGTGTGTGTGTGTGTTTATGTACACCCTTCTGTAGGTACAGGTACACACACAGTTGTACATGTGTTCAGGGTCTGTGTGTGCACGGATATTCATGTGTGTGTGTGTGCACAGCAATAGAGAGCAGTGCTTATAATATTGTGTGAAGTCTGTACTCTAGGGAGTNAAGGTCCGTCTAGTCAAGGCTATGGTCTTTCCTGTGGTCATGTATGGATGTGAGAGTTGGACTGTGAAGAAGGCTGAGCGCCGAAGAATTGATGCTTTTGAACTGTGGTGTTGGAGAAGACTCCTGAGAGTCCCTTGGACTGCAAGGAGATCCAACCAGTCCATTCTAAAGGAGATCAACCCTGGGATTTCCTTGGAAAGAATGATGCTAAAGCTTAAACTCCCGTAGTTTGGCCACCTCATGCGAAGAGTTGACTCATTGGGAAAGCCTCTGATGCTGGGAGGGATTGGGGGCAGGAGGAGGAGAATGGGACAACCGAGGATGAGATGGCTGGATGGCATCACTGACTCGATGGACGTGAGTCTGAGTGAACTCTGGGAGTTGGTGATGGACAAGGAGGCCTGGTGTGCTGCAATTCATGGGGTTGCAAAGAGTTGGACATGACTGAGTGACTGAACTGAACTGAAGGTGTCTTTAAATAGAAACACACATAAAACAAGACTGTGCACTGATCAGGTGATGAAAATGTTGTCATGTGACCAGAGGCTCACAGGAACCCAATCCTATGTTCTTTCTAGGATCTATGATTCAGTGTTTTCTAACTTGGTGTTCATAGTGACTTTAGAGAATATTAACTCTTATGAAAAACAATAATTGACTGCATATAATATGCATATAATAATTGACATGCATATGCACAATGAGATCAAAATAAATATTTTGCTTTTTATAAGATGCCCATCTTAGAAAAAATATTATTTGGAAAAAGCAGGTGATAATTTTGAGAAGGAAAATAGTCTCTCTTTTGATGTTCTACCTCTCTGTTTAGTGATTTGTCTTCCAAAATAATGGGTATATTTTCATTTCTCAACCCATGCCAAGGAGAAGAGGGAGTGAGAACACAAAAGAGAGGAAGAGAGATTAGACACTTGACAGTTGAGAACAGTGTCTCATCTGCCAGTGACACAAACCATCTCAGGAAGAAAGTGACACAAACACAGGAAGAAAGGATGACAAATAGAAAGAAAGTAGAACACCCCTCAATAGCAAAGGGAAGCTCGGAGGGAGGGAGTGGACAAGAAGTTAGTTGGATCTCTGATGCAATGAAGATCTGCAATGAAGATCTTCCAGTGATACTTAAAGAAGCTGAACTGTTTTGTGTTTTATATTCTGCTTTGATAGCAAGTCGACTCTGCAGGGAGAGAGAGATTGAGAGAGAGAGAGAGAGAGACAGAGAGAGAGAGGTCATTTCTAGATACTGAATAGAGTAGAGCAGCCCTTAAAATGATGAATAATTCTAATTGGGGAATGGTATTCTTGACAAGTAGTGAAAATAAAAGTAAACCACATCTCTACATTCTGATCTCATTTCAGTTTATGTTGCTGCTTAAAGTAAATTGAGTGATTTGTTTTGCTAGAAAAAGAAGTTTCAAAATATATTCATCAAACTCAAAATAAGTAGCAATGACTTGCAATCTTCAATCCTAAATCTTACAAAATGCAGCTCCATCAAGTGTGTTTAACATCATACCAACCTGTAATAGTAAAACCTGTAAAAATACAATATAAGGATTGGCCCCAAGTTACCAGTCACTGATTAAACATATTTCCCCTCCCTGGTTCTGGGGCTACAACAGACCAAATGTGGTAAACAAACTTTGTTCCACAGCTTTGAAGTCTTCTTGCTAGTTTCCTCCAACTTAGAAAAATTATACTATTTATAAAAGTGCATAAATTGTAATTTAAGTTAAAAAAAGCCTTGAAATTTTTATCAAAAGCATTCAAATTACTCTCTCCCCAGGTCAGCTAATGAGTTGTCAGGAGCTGGCCCCTTACTGTAGTGCACCTCCTGCAGACTAAGACAGTTAACCATGTTTTCATCAAAGGAAATGCTCATTAGTAGAGCTTTCAGAAACTGATTTGATTATAGTTTCACTTGTTAAAGTGAAATATTTTGAGCTCATTAGGATGATTATGATTCAAGGTCATCGTTTGAAGCTAGTCCTGTCAATATAAGATAAATGGGCCCTCATCTTTTCCCTTCTTTACGTCTGTGCTTTTTAAACTCTTCTGTGTAAAAGTTCCATAGCCATAATTAATTTTTAGTTCTTCTGTTACAAAGCTGCTTAAAAAAAAAAAGAACAAAGATTTTTGGCTACTAAAAGGGCCTTGAAGAACTATTAAGAGGAGGAGGAGGCTATCTTGTTTTAGAAAAATCAGAGAAAAACCTTGAAAAGTTCAGCTTTTGAAATCCAGTTATTTTCTCCTTGACCTTTCCAAAGTTTGTAAAAGGTACTTTGTACATAATTTTGCATGTACTCTTTCATCTCAAAAGTATAAAACTAAGCTGAAAACCACCCAAGAACTACCAGTGGTTTAATTAAACATCTCCTCTTTCATGGCACAAGATGAAGTTAACACCTTTTAAAATTCTTTCCTTTCTTTTTCTAAATCCAGCACTTAAATCTCTGAGTGTTAAAGAGCTACTTAGACATTAAAGAGAGTGGTGTTAACTTCTATCAGCAAGGAAGTCTAACATGAGTTTGCCCCTTTAACTTCCTTGGTCAAATATTACCTTTTCCTTTAACATTAAGGAAAGGTTACAATAAAAGTACTTAAAGTGTTGTTTTTTTTTAAACCTCCTGTACATTATATTTTGGTAAAACATTTGATCTTTAATATGATTGAATCTCCAAAACCTTTCCCTTTAATGCAAATCTACACTGAACTTGGGCAGTGGATGATAGTTAAAAGTTCACAATAGGCTATTAGCCTCTAATAACATTACTTAGAAATGGAGTATTTTCTGCCATATCGGTAAACAAGGATGTCACAGTCATTAGTGACCCTCCAAATGTGAATTCCTGAGCCCTAAGAGTACTCAGGAAGGAGAAGAATACCTGTGACCTGGCATCCATCAGGCTGCAGCCACTCCCAACGGTGAGTCCAAGGGCACTCAGAATGTGAAAAATATAGGATACTGACCCCAGGATAGCTAAGATGCATACCAACTCTTGCATCTTCCCATATATAGAAAAGCGCTAAATCCCTTAACATGGGATATCTAGTTTTCTTTAATTAACAATAATCTTTTGATGTTCAGACTACCTGTCCTTTGTTGCAAAGCTTCTATAAAACCTGGCTCCTCTCCTTACCTCCTCAGAGCAGTTCTCTCAGGGTTACTTGTGATGCTATGTCCTGGGCTTGAAGTCCTAAAATTTCCCACTGAATAAAGCACAGCTCAAAACTTTTAGGTTCTGACTATTATTTAAGTTGACATTAGATTTTTTTTTCTCCTTTGGTGGACAATAGATGATTAAAACTTATCTCTGCTTTTTTCCAAAATAATTATTTAAAGGACATATTCTAAACCCATGAGTTTAACTTTTAAGATCTTGTTTATTAATTGAAAAAGCTAGAGAAGGGGACGACAGAGGATGAGATAGCTGGATGGCATCACTGACTCAATGGATATGAGTTTCAGTGAACTCCAGGAGCTGGTGATGAACAGGAAGGCCTGGCATGCTGCGATTCATGGAGTCGCAAAGTGTCGGACACGACTGAGCAACTGAACTGAACTGAGTGCCCAAACATGCAATTCTGTGATACTGGATCAAAGGTTAGTCAGTAGAAAATTATTTGAGATCAGATATGAGCACTGTTCCTTGAAGCAATTAATTTTTCATTCTCACATGAACCTAAGGGCTTATTTGACCATGGAGCTTGGAATATAATTATGAAACATTGGGATGCTTGCATGAATATCCTTTATATGCTAAATTAATCTAGACTTATTTTTTAACAAAGCAAAATGAAACTGAAGTACATGATATGTAGACTGTGGTAGAGGAACGGTATCTACTTCAGTGATGTGATGGTGCCAGGATGTACAAGTTGCTGGATATGCAGAAGACAGTATGAATTTATTGAACTCCCTTAAAATGTAGTGGGAAATGGTGTATAAGAACTGAGGAGTCCAGAGACACTTACAGTTAAGGAGAATGCTTAGTTCAAATTACTTCCCAAAATTGCTTTTGAAGACTATACTCTTGTCTCTACCTTTTCTCCTCACCCCACTTCAATAGTTACATTGGATTGTTTCCTAATGAGCCCTTATCACAATGTGTAATCATTTTATCTGTCTCTCATGGGTCTCTCTCAAATAGGATTTCAACTCCCTGAGGACAAGAAATTGTCTTTTGGTCACTGTTGAATCCCCATTGCTCAGTACCATGTCTATTCAAAGTAGGCATGCAAATGCATCTGTTAAAGGAATAAAGAAAACCACAGGTCTATTATATATTGATATATATTCATTCTTTGCATCTTGGGTATTCTCTGCATCTGGCACTAAAATGAATCTCCTTGAGCTGATGTATTCAGTTCATTTCTGATTTAAATATTCCAGACAAGGCATGGTGAAAGCTTGTCCCAAGGTACAAATTATTAAGACTGCAAATGAGAGGGATCTGCAAGGGTTAATTAGGAAGGAACATAAACAAATCTTGAGAAATACTGACTGAAGCATGAGGGAAAGAAAAAAGGATGAATCTCAGTTTTCTACCTTGAAATGCTGGATGGAAAGTAATCCACTGACAAATATCATAAAGGAAAAGCCAAAAGTTCATTGGTAGAGGTGGGTGATCTCATAAGAGAATATGTTCTGTTTTAGACATACAGGATTGAGCTGAAGTGTTTCTGGAATTCCGAAGAGAAATTTTATTTTGTAATACAGTGCTATAACTCTCATACACACTTTCAAAAGTCCAGTATTTAAAGCAAAATATAGAATATTTACTACTGGAAAGATATAGTGAAGGGGAAATGAAATAAAGGGAGGAAGAAAGAATGAAAAATACAGAAAAATAACTCATACTTATTATTTAGGATAAGGATATTTCTGGGCACCATTTTGAAGTAGCTGAAATTGTCTTTGAAACTGTCCCACCTCATTTTCTACATTTTAATTTTATGTACCCTATATCCAGGACAACTGGTTTCTTCATTCTATGATAATTCCCCTCACATATAGACTCCTTCTCACCTGGGTATTTTATCAAAATTTCATGGCTCCCAGGCATTCTCTGATTCATCCCTTATGCAACTAAACATCTTATTATCTGACTTCTCTCAATTAGTTCATAGTGTAGCAGTCCTGTTCAGTAACACATCCTAATACAACATTATCATTTTATATAGGTAAAAATCTAAAAAAAAGCACCCAAAACATGTCAAATTGAGTGATGTCACCAGGAAAGGTACCTGGACTGTCTCCCAAGAAACTTCATTCACCGAGCAGCTAACTTCGTGAATTTGCCACAGTCCAAAGACAGCTTTGCAGCTCAATGGGTATATGTCTTAAATAGAGACTTACATTTTATAAAATATTTAACATGGGAAATTAAATTGACTCTCTTTTATTAATGGTCCTTCATGGGTGGTGCTAGTGGTAAAGAACCTGCTTGCCAATGCAGAAGACATAAAAGACATGAGTTTGACTTTTGGAGTTTGAAAGATCCCCCAATGGAGGGCATGGCAACCCACTCCAGTATTATTGTCCAGAGAATCCCATGGATAGAGAAGCCTGGGGGGCTACAGTCCATTCAGTCGCAATAACAACATACACAAGGGACACTGGAGAGAGGATAGCTTTCTATAATATAAACATGTGGGTTGGTTTATATTACACCCTGAGATTACATAAAAAGAGTCCTTCCTCCCTCTTTTTGCCCAACCTAAAGAACTAGGCCATTCAGGTATGACCTAAATCAAATCCCTTATGATTATACAGTGGAAATGAGAAATAGATTTAAGGGCCTAGATCTGATAGATAGAGTGCCTGATGAACTATGGAATGAGGTTCGTGACATTGTACAGGAGACAGAGATCAAGACCATCCCCATGGAAAAGATNTGCGAAGAGTTGACTCATTGGAAAAGACTCTGATGGTGGGAAGGATTGGGGGCAGGAGGAGAAGGGGACCACAGAGAATGAGATGGCTGGATGGCATCACGGACTCAATGAACGTGAGTCTGAGTGAACTCCAGGAGATGATGATGGACAGGAAGGCCTGGCGTGCTGTGATTCTTGGAGTCGCGAAGAGTCGGACATGACTGAGTGACTGAACTGAACTGAAAGAACTAATATAGATAATATAGATAATATAAGAACTAATATAAGAACTAATATAGATAATATAGATAGAGCTAATGGACATTGGATGAGTGATGACTCATGTTGGAAGTTAAACAAAAGAGAAAGTATTGTAGCCGTTCGTTCTGGGAAACACACTCACTCAGAAAGACAATTCAGATAGTGGAGTGCAGTTTATTACACCAGTGGGCCCAAGGCAGCATCTCCTCTTAGCCAAGGACCCTGACCAGTTATGTTCCCTAAGTGTACGTGCCCAGCCCACCTCTCCAAATTCCCTAAAACTAGTCTGAACAAAGGAAAAGAAAGATACAATCAAAGTTAACCCATGATTCATATGCCTTAAGCCTAGGTATTTAACAGTGGACAATTATCAATAGGCCTGTGGTCATACCCCAATAAACGTATTAGAATTTATGATTCTATTCAGTTAATCAGATAATTAGGGTATTCTTTTAGGTGACAGAGAGTCTAGGTCGAGCCCTGGGGCTCTTCCACCTGGGAGGCTCTGGTTTTCCAGTTGGTATGTGGTTTCCAAAGATACTGGGCATATAGCTCAAAGTCCACAGTCCGGGCCAAGATGGAGTCCTGTTTTGAAGATGGAGCCTGTTCTGTCTGTTTCCTGCTTCAAAAGCACAACCAAGGGCAAGAGAAAAAAAAAAAAAAAAAAGTTAAGGGATTTGCAGGATGGGAACAAAGAGAGGGATCGATATAAGAAACACTTTAGGTTTTGGTAGACTGGGTTAACAGGTGGTCTTCCTGTCTCATGCCCCAGACTTGTTTCTGCTCACAGAAGGATAAGCCCTGGTAGAAAGACCCCAATCAAGTCAGGATGGACAGTGAATTCCTGGCCTTCTCTGGGCAGTCAAACAAGGGTCTCTGCAGCTGGAGGGCAGACAGCAGTGTTTTGATCATGAAATCATTACAGGAGGCAGTGTTAACTTGTCCTCTGCTTGCCTTACAACACGCCAGTTAACCAATACAAAGTGTTAAGGCGAGAAATACGACTTCATTTGGAAAGATGGCTGACAAGAGAAGGTGGGAGACTATTAATAATATCTTAAAATAACCATCTTGTTGGGGTCTGGATGCCAAGTTCATTTATAGAGCAGAGATTGGGGGAGGTGAGGAAATAAGGTAAAAAGGCTATCAATCTTGGAAATATCTCCTAGAATGGCAAGCCTCAGGGAGGGAATGTGTTAATTCCTCGTTCCTGTAGCCACTCACAGGTGGACAAGGGTCCTGAACAAAAGGCACTTTGGTTTAATATTTAGACAGAGAGGCAGGGTTCCCTGAGGCAGGCCATTATGTGCAAACAGTATCTTTTTAGTGAACAATAGCAACAGTAAGCAAATGTTAAGCAAAATATATGGAGGTAACTGGAGTCAGTGCTTCCTTGTAACAGCAGAAGACAGGTCTGTTAGTAAAAGTGTATTCTTTGTGACCCACTCAAACTTCTTACTTGTGTTAAAGTGCAATTGATTATTGATACCTGTAAGCTGCGGAGTAATATTTTTCTTAATGTTTCCTATGTCTTTTTCAGTGTTTGCTCTATTAGCAACAAGCTGGAATATTATAACTCATCTTTAGTTTCATGCCAGAAAGGCCCTGAAAACTAATGTTCACTTAGCATTAAACTTCAGCTATTCTCCTGAATCTAAAGAACACAAGGGAAGATTAAAAGAAAAGTTTCAAACTAAGGGTAATTTATTCTCCCTTGGTGAATAGAATGAAAGCTATAAAAAGGAAAGACATATCAAATGAATCATAAGTCCAGCATGGGTTATGGTGTATTCTATATGAACGGTTTTGTTGGAGTGAGGTAGAAGATAGACAGGCTCCAGGTTTGACATTTACTATCAGCCAGTCTCCTCTTTGCATTTCCTGAGGCAAGAAATAAGTGGACTCCAGTTGAGGAATTTACAACCAGCACCCCATTTGCTCTTGGAAGTGACAACAGAAACAGGGGAAATAGTCAGTCTTTGTCTCTTGGTAACACCTCAAGGGAATAATTATGGCAAGCAAGAACAGAGGCAAAGACCCTTCTAAGTAAAAGACAAGGGAGACACACTACACATGTGCAAAAAACGCTCTTTGGAGTCAAAAGTCAGAGGATAGTTTCAAGTTATAGTGAGTCTTGCTCCTCCCAGAAGCCGTCACTTCAAGATCCATCTTGGTGAAAGGGTGCATGAACACACCCTAGGGGAGGGTCCCAGGGTAGGTCAGGTGTGGAAAAAGAAACTAAATAACTGGTCTGAAGAAAGACAAAGGCCCAGAAGAACTGGCCTATATAAATGATGTAACTGCTTCTTTACTTCAGTCCTCCTCACTGGGAGGATGCCCACATTGTCTTTCTCTGGATAGCACCTCTGCCTTGCTTCTGTCTCAGCTAAGCACGCTTTCTCTCTGTGCTCTCCCGCTTGTAGTGCTCTGTCTCTCATAATTTTCTTACCTGCATAATTTTCTTTCCGCCTATGCATTTTTCACTGCGGTCAAAGATCCAGGGGAAAACAACTTCTAGCTAGCCTTGGCTGGTTTGGTGGCTAGGAAACCTGGTTTTCATCCAGGATACTCTGGATGAAACTCCTGGGCAGGGAATTAAGATCTCACTTCATGCCACTTGCCAAGATAAGGAGGTCACTTTGGCGGCTGTGTTAAAAGATTCATATGGGTCTTACCTGAGTCTTGAAGGCTTGCACATCCTTAAAGCATACAAGAAGGGAAACATAAAAGAAGGAAAATTAGAATGTATACTATGGAGAAATTAACAAGATGGAACCCCACGCTCTCACGCCCTCTTGCCCCGTGATCTGTAAACAATGACTTTGCCCAGTTGTGTAACATATTTGATTGCTTATGGCACTGTGCATGTACTTCACAAAGTACTTGCTTGGTCACGGGTTACTGTGTCACTATGAAAGCCCTGGCTGCTGCTACATTTGGGTCACATTGGAGTGACATCATGATTATGTTATATGAGGTTATGTTATGGCTGTGTATGGCTTCATTATGGTTATGCTGTGGCTGCTGCATCCGCTAAGAGAGAGGCTGTGTTTTGGTTGCTGTGCCAGCCAGGAGAGAATAAACCTGTCTGTAGCTCCTTGCATCTGCTTCCAGCCTCTTAGCTCAAGCCTTGCCTAGCTGGATTCAGTGAGAAGTGTGGACAATGTGAACAGCAAGACAATATGCATCACATATAGGATCAACCAGACATTTAAAAAGTGTATTCTGAATGGTGTATTATTACCAGTTCAGTTCAGTAAAGTTCAGTTGCTCAGTCATGTCCGGATCTTTGTGACCCCGTGGACTGCAGTACAGACTCCTCTGTCCATCACCAACTCCCATAGCTCACTCAAACTCATGTCAATCAAGTCGGTGATGCCATCCAACCATCGCATCCTCTATTTTCCCCTTCTCCTCCCACCTTCAATCTTTCCCAGCATCAGGGTCTTTTCCAACAAGTCAGTTCTTCACATCAGGTGGCCAAAGTATTGGAGTTTCAGCTTCAGCATCAGTCCTTCCAATGAATATTCAGGACTGATTTCCTTTAGGATGGACTGGTTGGGTCTCCTTGCAATCCAAGGGACTCTCAAGAGCCTTCTCCAACACCACAGTTGCATCAATTCTTTGGTGCTCAGCTTTCTTTATAGTCCAACTCTCACATCCATACATGACTACTGGAAAAACCATAACTTTGACTAGATGGACCTTTGTTGGCAAAGTAAAGTCTCTGCTTTTAAATATGCTATCTAGGGTGGTCATAGATTTTCTTCTAAGGAACAAGCTCTTTAATTTCATGTCTACAGTCACCATATGCAGGGAGTTTGGAGCCCCCAAAATAAAGTTGATCACTGTTTCCTCTGTTTCCATTGTTTCTCCATCTATTTGCCAAGAAGTGATGGGACCAGATGCCATGATCTTTAGTTTTCTTAAGGTTGAGTTTTAAGCCAACTTTTTCACTCTCCTCTTTCACTTTCATCAAGAGGCTCTTTAGTTCTTCTTCACTTTCTGCCATAAAGATGGTATCATCTGCATATCTGAGGTTATTGGTATTTCTCCTCGCAATCTTGATTTTAGCTTGTGCTTCAACCAACCCAGTGTTTCTCAAAATGTACTTTGCATATATGTTAAATAAGCAGGGTGACAATATACAGCCTTGACATACTCCTTTTCTGATTTGGAATCAGTCTGTTTTTCCATGTCCAGTTCTAAGTCTTGCTTCTTGACCTGCATACAGTTTTCTCAGAAGGCAGGTAAAGTGGTCTGTTATCCTTATCTCTTTAAGAATTTTCCACAGTTTGTTGTGATCCACACAGTCAAAGGCTTTGGCATAGTCAATAAAGCAGAAGTAGATGCTTTTCTCAAACTCTCTTACTTTTTTGATGATACAGCAAATATTGGCACTTTGATTTCTGGTTCCTCTGCCTTTTCTAAATCCACCTTGAACATCTGGAAGTTCACAGTTCATGTACTGTTGAAGCCTGGCTTGGAGAATTCTAAGCATTATTTTCCTAGCATGTGAGATGAGTGCAATTGTGAGGTAGTTTGAACATTCTTTGGCATTCCCTTTCTTTGGGATTGGAATGAAGACTGACCTTTTCCAGTCCTGTGGCCACTGCTGAGTTTTCCAAATTTTCTGGCATATTGAGTGCAGCACTTTCACAGCATCATCTTTCAGGATTTGAAATAGCTCAACTGCAATGCCAGCACCTCCACTAGCTTTGTTCATAGTGATGCTTCCTAAGGCCCACTTGACTTCACATTCTAGGATGTCTGGCTCTAGGTGAGTGATCACATCATCGTGATTATCTGGGTCATGAAGGTCTTTTTTGTGTAGTTCTTCTGTGTAATGTTGATACCTCTTCTTAATATCTTCTGCTTCTGTAAGGTCCATACCATTTCTATCCTTTATTGTGCCCATTTTTGCATGAAATGTTTGCTTGTTATCTCTAATTTTCTTGAATAGATTTCTAGTCTTTCCCATTCTATTATTTTCCTCTATTTCTTTGCATTGATCGCCGAGGAAGGCTTTATCTCTCCTTGCTATTCTTTGAATCTCTGCATTAAAATGGGTATATCTTTCCTTTTCTCTTTTTCCTTTCACTTCTCTTGTTTTTCAGCTATTTGTAAGACCTCCTGAGACAACCATTTTGTCTTTTTGCATTTCTTTTTCTGGGGAATGGTCTTGATTACTGCCTCCTGTACAATGTCATGAACCTCTATCCATAGTTCTTCAGGCACTCTACCAGATCTTATCCCTTGGGTCTGTTTGTTACTTCCACTGTATAATCATAAGGGATTTGATTTAGGTCATACCTGAATGGTCTAGTGGTTTCTCCTACTTTCTTTAATGTAAGTCTGAGTTTGGCAATAAGGAGTACATGATCTGAGCCACAGTCAGCTCCCAGTCTCGTTTTTGCTGACTGTATAGAGCTTCTCCATCTTTGGCTGCAAAGAATATAGTCTGATTTCAGTATTGACCATCTGGTGATGTCCATGTGTAGAGTCTTCTTTTGTGTTGTTGTAAGAGGGTGTTTGTTATGACCAGTGCATTCTCTTTGCAAAACTCTGTTAGCTTTTGCCCTGCTTCATTTTTTACTCTAAGGCCAAATTAGCCTATTACTCTAAGTATCTCTTGATTTCCTACTTTTGCATTCCAGTCCCCTATAATGAAGGATATCTTTTTGGGGTATTAGTTCTAGAAGGTCTTGTAGGTCTTCATAGAACCATTCAACTTCAGCTTCTTCAGCATTCCTGGTTGGGGCATAGACTTAGATTACTCTGATATTGAATGGTTTGCCTTGGAAACGAACAGAGATCATTCTGTCATTTTTGAGATTGCATGCAAGTCCTGCATTTTTGACTCTTTTGTTCACTATGAGGTCTACTCCACTTCTTCTGAGGGATTCCTGCCCCCAGTAGTAGATATAATGGTCATCTGAATTAGTTCACCCATTCCAATTACCAGTTCATCAGTTCTCAAATTCCAAGTATTCTGAGGTGGTTAATTGGTTTTCAAAATCATATTTATGATATGTCACTATGTGTTTTTCTGTTCAGATTATTATTATATAAATGGTGAATTTTAATAACAAAATTCTGTTCAGGGGAAGCTTGCATGAGCTTAAGCAGACTCCTTCAGATGTTAAGCTACTTGAGACGATTTTAAAGAGTTCCTTGACAATGTTTAATTATTCTACATGTTTCTAAAATATTAGTGTCATATAGTATATTGGCACAAAGCAAGCAAGTATTGAAGTGAAATATTATTGACCAGTTTTGTTCAGTTAGCCTCAGGGAAGTGAAGACACTTTGATGCACAACAGAGATTGTCACCATGTCATTAAGGCCTGTACAGGTTGTACAGCCTCTGACTAGCAGGTCAGTGACAGGACCTTCTGCTAAAGAAAGATGATGAAGAAGCCTGGGTGCTATGGAGAGCTTCTAGTAGGGTGGGGGTAGGGTCCCCTTCTAATCTACCATCTCTAGTGCCTTAACCTGTGGGTCCTCTGTGAGGAGCTAGTGTGATAATCACTGGCCATTATAGCTAGGAACATCCCTTCCTCTGAATTCTTCTTAGAGATTGTGCCAGTCTTCTTATGCATTTTGTATTTGTTGTCATTTAATCATTTTGTAGCATTTGTGGCTATCATTCTCTGCACATGAACTTATTTTGCCAATAAAAAGTCATGTAACCAACACCCATCATCAAGAATAAGCCATAGGTATACCCATGTCCCTTCCCTCCCATCTCACTCTTCAACCCATCCTTCAGCCTGTCACAGAGCCCCTGTTTGAGTTCCCTGAGTCATACAGNAAATGGGTATATCTTTCCTTTTCTCTTTTTCCTTTCACTTCTCTTGTTTTTCAGCTATTTGTAAGACCTCCTGAGACAACCATTTTGTCTTTTTGCATTTCTTTTTCTGGGGAATGGTCTTGATTACTGCCTCCTGTACAATGTCATGAACCTCTATCCATAGTTCTTCAGGCACTCTACCAGATCTTATCCCTTGGGTCTGTTTGTTACTTCCACTGTATAATCATAAGGGATTTGATTTAGGTCATACCTGAATGGTCTAGTGGTTTCTCCTACTTTCTTTAATGTAAGTCTGAGTTTGGCAATAAGGAGTACATGATCTGAGCCACAGTCAGCTCCCAGTCTCGTTTTTGCTGACTGTATAGAGCTTCTCCATCTTTGGCTGCAAAGAATATAGTCTGATTTCAGTATTGACCATCTGGTGATGTCCATGTGTAGAGTCTTCTTTTGTGTTGTTGTAAGAGGGTGTTTGTTATGACCAGTGCATTCTCTTTGCAAAACTCTGTTAGCTTTTGCCCTGCTTCATTTTTTACTCTAAGGCCAAATTAGCCTATTACTCTAAGTATCTCTTGATTTCCTACTTTTGCATTCCAGTCCCCTATAATGAAGGATATCTTTTTGGGGTATTAGTTCTAGAAGGTCTTGTAGGTCTTCATAGAACCATTCAACTTCAGCTTCTTCAGCATTCCTGGTTGGGGCATAGACTTAGATTACTCTGATATTGAATGGTTTGCCTTGGAAACGAACAGAGATCATTCTGTCATTTTTGAGATTGCATGCAAGTCCTGCATTTTTGACTCTTTTGTTCACTATGAGGTCTACTCCACTTCTTCTGAGGGATTCCTGCCCCCAGTAGTAGATATAATGGTCATCTGAATTAGTTCACCCATTCCAATTACCAGTTCATCAGTTCTCAAATTCCAAGTATTCTGAGGTGGTTAATTGGTTTTCAAAATCATATTTATGATATGTCACTATGTGTTTTTCTGTTCAGATTATTATTATATAAATGGTGAATTTTAATAACAAAATTCTGTTCAGGGGAAGCTTGCATGAGCTTAAGCAGACTCCTTCAGATGTTAAGCTACTTGAGACGATTTTAAAGAGTTCCTTGACAATGTTTAATTATTCTACATGTTTCTAAAATATTAGTGTCATATAGTATATTGGCACAAAGCAAGCAAGTATTGAAGTGAAATATTATTGACCAGTTTTGTTCAGTTAGCCTCAGGGAAGTGAAGACACTTTGATGCACAACAGAGATTGTCACCATGTCATTAAGGCCTGTACAGGTTGTACAGCCTCTGACTAGCAGGTCAGTGACAGGACCTTCTGCTAAAGAAAGATGATGAAGAAGCCTGGGTGCTATGGAGAGCTTCTAGTAGGGTGGGGGTAGGGTCCCCTTCTAATCTACCATCTCTAGTGCCTTAACCTGTGGGTCCTCTGTGAGGAGCTAGTGTGATAATCACTGGCCATTATAGCTAGGAACATCCCTTCCTCTGAATTCTTCTTAGAGATTGTGCCAGTCTTCTTATGCATTTTGTATTTGTTGTCATTTAATCATTTTGTAGCATTTGTGGCTATCATTCTCTGCATATGAACTTATTTTGCCAATAAAAAGTCATGTAACCAACACCCATCATCAAGAATAAGCCATAGGTATACCCATGTCCCTTCCCTCCCATCTCACTCTTCAACCCATCCTTCAGCCTGTCACAGAGCCCCTGTTTGAGTTCCCTGAGTCATACAGCAAATTCCCATTGGCTATCTGTTTAACACATGGTATTGTAAATTTCTGTTACTCTCTCCATACATCTCCCCTTCTCTCTCATCTCCTCCCACNTCAGCCTGTCACAGAGCCCCTGTTTGAGTTCCCTGAGTCATACAGCAAATTCCCATTGGCTATCTGTTTAACACATGGTATTGTAAATTTCTGTTACTCTCTCCATACATCTCCCCTTCTCTCTCATCTCCTCCCACCTTGTCCATAGGTCTGTTCTCTATGTCTGTTTCTTGGTTGCCACCTTGAAAATAAATTTATCAGTGCCATCTCTTCAGATTCCATATATATATGTGTATGTGTCAGTATATGATATTTATATTTCTCTTTCTGACTTACTTCGCTCTGTATAATGGGCTCTAGTTTCATCCACCTCATAAAAACAGATTCAAATTCATTCCTTTTTTATGGCTGACTAGTATTCCATTGTATATATGTACCACAGCTTCTTTATCCATCCATCTCTCAATGGACATCTAGGTTGCTTCCATTTTCTAGCTATTGTAAATAGAGCTGCAGTGAACATTAGGATACATGCATTTTTTTCAGTTTTGATTTCCTCAGGGTATATGCCTAGGAGTGGGATTGCTAGGTCATATGGTGGTTTTATTCCTAGCTTTTTAAGGAATCTCCATACCATCTTCCATAGTGACTATATCAGTTTACATTCCCACTGGCAATGCAAGTGTTCTCTTTTCTCCATACCGTTTCCAGCATTTATTATTTGTAGACTTTTTGATGCTGGCCATTCTGACTGGTGTGAGGTGGTATCTCATTTAGTTTTGATTTACATTTCTCAGATAATGAGTGATGTTGAGCATCTTTTCATGTGCTTCTTACCCATCCGCAAGTCTTCTTTGGAGAAATGTCTCTTCAGGTCCTTATTCCACTTTTTGACAGGGTTGTTTGCTTTTTTGATATTGAGTTGCCTAAGCTCTTTGTATATTTTAGAAATTAATCCTTTATCATGTGTTTTCCTTGGTATTATTTTCTATTATTCTGGTGATTGTCTTTTCACCTTGTTTGTAGTTTTCTTTGCTGTGCAAAAACTTTTAAATTTAATTAGGTCCCACTTGTTTACTTTTGTTTCTGTTTCCATTACTTTAGGAGGTGAGTCATAGAAGATCTTGCTTTGATTTATGTCATCAAGTGTTTTGCCTATGTTCTCCTCTAAGGGTTTAACAGTTTCTGATCTTACATTTAGACCTTTAATCCATTTGGTGTTTATCTTTGTGTATGGTGTTANTACTTTAGGAGGTGAGTCATAGAAGATCTTGCTTTGATTTATGTCATCAAGTGTTTTGCCTATGTTCTCCTCTAAGGGTTTAACAGTTTCTGATCTTACATTTAGACCTTTAATCCATTTGGTGTTTATCTTTGTGTATGGTGTTAGGCAAGAATACTGAAGTGGTTTGCCATTCCCTTCTCCAGTGGACCACATTCTATCAGACCTCTCCACCATAACCTACCTGTCTTGGGTGGCCGCATGGGCATGGCTTAGTTTCATTGAGTTAGACAAGTCTGTAGTCCTAGTGTGATTAGATTGACTAGTTTTCTGTGATTATGATTATGTGTCTGCCCTCTCGTGCCCTCTTGGGACACCTACTGTCTTACTTGGGTTTCTCTTACCTTGGACGTGCGGTATCTCTTCACAGCTGCTCCAGCACAGTGCAACCACTGCTGTAACCTTAGATGAGGGGTATCTCCTCAGCGCCACCTTTCCTGACCTTGAACGTGGAATAGCTCCTCTAGGCCCTCCTGCTGGAGAAGGGAATGGCAAATCACTTCAGTGTTCTTTCCTTGAGAACCCCATGAACAGTATGAAAAGGATAGGATACTGAAAGAGGAACTCCCCAGGTCAGTAGGTGCCCAATATGCTACTGGAGATCAGTGGAGAAATAACTCCAGAAAGAATGAAGGGATGGAGCCAAAGCAAAAACAATACCCAACTGTGGATGTGACTGGTGATAGAAGCAAGGTCTGATGCTGTAANCTGAGTGAACTCTGGGAGTTGGTGATGGACAGGGAGGCCTGGTGTGCTGCGATTCATGAGGTTGCAAAGGGTCTGACATGACTGAGTGACTGAACTAAATTGATGGTGTTAGGCAGTGATCTAATTTCATTCTTTTCATGTAGCTGTCCAGTTTTCCCAGAACCATTTATTGAAGAGGCTGTCTATGTCCCATTGTATATTCTTGCTTCCTTTGTCAAAAATAAGGTACCTATAAGTGCGTGGGTTTATCTCTGGGTTCTCTATCTTGTTCCATTGTTCTATATTTCTGTTTTTGTGCCAGTACTATACTGTCTCGGTGACTACAGCTTTGTAGTATGGTCTGAAGTCGGGAAGATTGATTCCTCCAGCTCCATTCTTTTCTTTCTCAAGATTGCTTTGGCTATTCAGGGTCTTTTGTGTTTCCATATGAGCTGTGAAAATTTTTGTTCTAGTTCTGTGAAAAAAGCCATTGGTAATTTGATAGAGGTCACCTTGAATCTGTAAACTGCATTTTGTAGTATAGTCATTTTCACAATATTGATTCTTCCCACTGAGGAACATGGAATACTTCTCTGTTTATGACATCATTAGGGTCTTACAGTTTTCCGTATATAGGTCTTTTGTTTCCTTAGGTAGGTTTATTGCTAGATATTTTATTCTTTTTGTTGCAATCGTGACTGGTATTGATTCCTTAATTTCTTGTTCTGATTTTTCATTGTTCGTATATAGGAGTACAAGTGATTTCTGTGTATTGACCTTGTATCCACGACTTTGCTGAATTTGCTGATTAGCTCTAGCAATTTTCTGATAGTTTCTTTTGGGTTTTCTATGTATAATATAATGTTATCTGCAAACAGTGAGAGTTTCACGTCTTCTTTTCTGATCTAGATTCTTTATGTTTCTGTTTCTTCTCTAATTGCTATAGCTAGGGCTTCCAAAACTATGTTGAATAATAGTGGTGAGAGTGGATACCCTTGTCTTATTCCTGATCTTAGAGGGCAAGCTTTTAGATTTTCACAATTGAGAATAATGTTTTCTGGGGGCTTTTCATATATAGTCTTTATTATGTTGAGGTAGGTTCCTTCTATGTCCATTTTTTGAAGTGTTTTTATCATAAATGGATGCTGGATTTTGTCAAAGAGTTTTTTGGAACTATTGAGATGATCGTATGGTTTTTATCTTTCAATTTGTCTATATGGTGTATCATGTTGATTGATTTGCCTATGTTGAAGAATCCTTGCATCCCTGGAATAAACCTGACTTGATAATGGTGTATGAGGTTTTTGATGTGTTGTTGGATTCTGTTTGCTAGAATTTGTTGAGGATTTTTGCATTTATGTTCATCAGTGATATTGGCCTGCAATTGTCTTTTTTTCATGTTGTCTTTTCCTGATTTTGGTTATCATGGTGATTGTGGCCTTGTAGAATAAGTTTGAAAGTGTTCCTTCCTCTATAATTTTTGGGAAGAGTTTCAGAAAAATAGGCATTAGCTCTTCTCTGTATGTCTGATAGAATTCCCCTGTGAAGCCATCTGGCCCTGGGCTTTTGTTCTGGGGGAGGTATTTTATCACTGTTTCAGTTTCAGTGTTTGTAATTGGGTTGTTCATGATTTCTATTTCTTCCTGGTTCAGTCTTGGAAGGCTGATCTTTTCTAAGTATCTGTCCATTTCCTCTAGATTGTCCATTTTATTAGCATATAGTTGCTCATAATATTCTCTTATGATCCTTTGTATATCTGTGTTGTTTGTTGTAACCTCTCCTTTTTCATTTCTAATTTTATTGCATTGATTTTTCTCCCTTTTTCCCTTGTTGAATCTGGCTAGTGGTTTGTCAATTTTGTTAATCTTCTCAAATAACCAGCTTTTAGTTTTATTAATCTTTGCTGTTGTTTCCTTCATTTCTTTTTCATTTATTTCTGCTCTGATTTTTATGATCTCCTTCCTTCTGCTGAATTTGGGGGTTTTTTGTTCTTCTATTTCTGGCTGCTTTAGATGTAGAGTTAGGCTGTCTATTCAATGCTTTTCTTGCTTCTTGAGGTATGATTTTATCTCTATAAACCTCCCTCTTAGAACTTCTTTGGCTGAGTCCCATAGGTTTTGGGTCATCGTGTTTTCATTGTCATTTGTTTCTAGGAATCTTTTGATTTCGTATTTCTTCATTAACCTCTTTGTTATTTAGTAATATATTGTTTAATCTCCATGAGTTTGTGTTTTGTGTTTTTTGTTTTTTTTTCCTGTAGTTGATAGCATTGTAGTGAGAGAAGATACTTGATACAATTTCAATTTTCTTAAATTTACTGAGGCTTGATTGGTGACCCACGATATGATGTATCCTGGAGAATGTTCCATGTATACTTGAGAAGAAAGTGTATTCTGCATTTGGATGGAAAATCCTGAAGATATCAATTAAGTCTGTTTGGTCTAATGTTTCATTTAAGGTTTGTGTTTCCTCATTGATTCTCTGTTTTGATGATCTGTCCATTGACGACAGTGGGGTGTTAAAGTCCCCTACTATTTTTGTGTTGCTGTCAATTTCTCCTCTTATGCCTGTTAGTGTTTGCCTTATGTATTGAGGTGCTCCTATGTTGGGTGCATAGACATTTGCAATTGTTATGTCTTCTTGGATTGATCCCTTGATCATTATGTAGTGACCATCTTTGTCTCTTATGATCATCTTTATTTTCAAGTCTACTTTGTCTGAAATAAGGATCATCACTCCAGCTTTCTTTTGGTTTCCATTCACATGGAATATCTTTTTCCATCCTTTTACTTTCAGTCTGTATGTGTCTCTAGGTCTGAAATGTGTCTCCTGTTGGCAGTATATATATGGGTCTTGTTTTTGTATCCATTCAGTGAGTCTGTATCTTTTGGTTTGTGCATTTAATCCATTTACATTTAAGGTAATTATTGATACATATGTTCTTATTGGTATTTTCTTGATTTGTGGGGTTTGTTTTTGTAGGTCTTTCCTTTCTCTTGTTTTTAGTTAGTTAGTTCAGTCACTCAGTCGTGTCCAACTCTTTGTGATGCCATGAATCACAGCACTGGCTAAGTAAGTTCCTTTAGTATTTGTTGTAAGGCTGGTTTGGTGGTGCTGAATTCTCTTAATTTCTGCTTGTCTATAAAGCTTTTGATTTCTTCATCAATTTTGGATGAGATCTTTGCTGAGTATAGTAATCATGGTTGTAGGTTTTTCTTTTTCAGTACTTTAAGTATATCCTACCATTCCCTTCTGGCCTGTAGAATTTCTGCTGAAAGATCAGCTGTTAATTGTATGGGTTTTCCCTTGTATGTTACCTGTTGTTTTTCCTTTGCTGCTTTTAATTTTCTTTTTTTGTGCTTTATCTCTGTTAGCTTAATATGTGTCTTGATGTGTTTCTCCTTGGGTTTAACTTGTAGGGGACTCTTTGTGCGTCTTGAGGACTCTTTGCACTTGACTATTTCCTTTCCCGTGCTGGGGAAGTTTTCAACTATAATTTCTTCAAAAAATTTTGTCAGTGCCTTTTTTTTTTCTTCTTCCTCTGGGACTCCTATAATTCAAATATTGGTCCATTTAATATTGTTCCAAAGGTCTCTGATGCTTTCCTTTTTATTCCTTTCCCTTTATTCTGCTCTTCAGCAGTTATTTCCACCATTCTATCCTCCAGCTCACTTATCCGTTCCTCTGTCTAGTTATTCTGCTATTGGTTCCTTCTAGTATATTTTTAATTTCAGTAATTGTGTTATTCATCTCTGTTTGCTTATTCTTTACTTCTTTTATGTCCTTAGTGATTGTATTAACTGTGTTAAATGCTTCTTGTATTTTCTCCATTCTATTTTCAAGTCTTCAGAGCATCTTTACTATCATTATTCTTAATTCTTTTTCAGGGAGATTACTTATTCCCTCTTCATTTATTTGGTCCTATGAGTTTCTACCTTCTCTTTCATTTGTGTTGTATTTCTCTGTCTTTTCATCATCTTTTTTTTTTTCTTTCCTAACTTGCTCCACTTGAGGTCTCCTTTACCCAGGCTTTAGGGTTGTATTACTTTTTTCCTTTTGATTTTGCCCTAGGAGGGAAATGTTGGTTGTGTGGTTTGTGTTGATTTTTTGTTGGGGGTGACTTGTACCTATGTTCTAGTGAGAGGAGATCAGGTAGGTAATTACAGGAATACTGGGGCATATACATACACACTTCCACACATACAGTTATAGCCAAAATATTCTAAAGAAAAGAGTACAGGAGATTGACTTGGTGAACAAGGGAAACCAGAGGTGATATCAACCAATTGAAAGCAGAGCTAGCTAATGCTCAATCTGGAAATCTGAGCATGAGCAGGAGGCCAACTGGGGAGTATAGCATAGAGAGCTCAACAATTTGACTTACTTGGTGAAAGAAGAGTGAAGGAAAAAAAGGGAGAAAAAAAAGAGAGGGAGCAAAGAAAGAGGACAAGGGAGTGAAAAGAGATGAGGAAGGGGTGCAAAAGAGGATTAGCAAAATAAAAAGAGAGAGAGAAAAGAAAAAATAGAAAAGCAAAGATGAACAGATGTGTGTGGGAAAGATTTATCTGTAGTAGAAATAGCTACAGCCAGTAAAGAACAGTAGGAAAAGCAGTTGGATATATCCAAAACCAAATTTTTAAAAACTCATCAAGAAAAGAGAAGGAAAAAAAAGTGAGAAAGAGAAAAAAAGAAAGAAAAAAGAACCTAAAATGAAATTTTTTCTTGCCTTTTTTTTTTTTTTTTACAAGAAACACAAAGAGGAAAACTCCACAGCATCATAAAAGGATAATATTAAGGTGGAAATTGGTGTTGGAGAAGACTCTTGAGAGTCCCTTGGACTGCAAGGAGATCCAACCAGTCCATTCTGAAGGAGATCAACCCTGGGATTTCTTTGGAAGGAATGATGCTAAAGCTGAAACTCCAGTACTTTGGCCACCTCATGTGAAGAGTTGACTCATTGGAAAAGACTCTGATGCTGGGAGGGATTGGGGGCAGGAGGAGAAGGGGATGACAGAGGATGAGATGGCTGGATGGCATCACGGACTCGATGGACATGAGTCTGAGTGAACTCCGGGAGATGGTGATGAACAGGGAGGCCTGGCATGCTGCGATTCATGGGGTCGCAAAGAATGGGACACGACTGAACAACTGAACTGAACTGAAAACCGTGGTGATTTATAAGAAAAAAAAAAAATCTTATTTTTTTTTTAAACAAGGAAAACAAAGAGGAAAACTCCATAGCACTACAAAAAGCTAATATAAGGGTGGAAATATGTTGGGGAATAAGCAGTGTGATTTATAAGAAGAAAGAATCTTAAAATGACTTTTTTTTTAATAACAAGAAAAAGAGGAAAACAGCACTATATGCTAGTGTGAAAGTGGGCTCTGTTGGGGGAATAAACAGTGTGATTTATAAGACAAAGAAAAAGGAAACAAATTTTAAAAGGGTTTTCAAGGCTGTAGTTCTTGGTTGTGGAGCCTGTCCCTGTGAATGGGGTTGGGTTAGTGTCCTGTGATGTTTCCCGGTTAGTGGCACTTGTGCCTGTGTTCTGGTTGATGGAGCTGGATCTCCTCTCTCTGAAGGGCAGTGCAGTGTCCAGTAGTAGGTTTTGGAGTATCTATGGATTCAGTATGCCTTTGGGCAGTCCTTCTAGCTTTTGTGGTGTTCAGTTCAGT
>SJYV01019240.1:503162-557986 GCA_006410875.1 Neotragus pygmaeus
GACACTGTCCAGAGATCTTTAGGAACACGGTCTCCTTAGCCCCATCACTCTGCTCCATGTTTCTCCTCCCTCTTTGAAATTTCCTTCTTAACCTCTCTCTACTCCCAGCTTAAGGACAGTAATCTCCTGGGTGGGTCTGGCCTGGATCCTTTCCTCTTTTCACTTTGCACTTTCTCCTTTCATCTCGGTCTAGGCCACAGCCACAGCTAGCTCCACTACGTGTAGCTATGTATCGATAGCTGCAGTAAACAACACAGCAAGCAGGTCTGCAGAGCGCAGGCCCCACCCCTGAGCCTCAAATCCGAAGCGCTGTTTATAGACAACCCCATTTAATGCCCTGTAGACACCTTAAACTCGTTTTATGCAAATGGAATTCATTACGTGTGTCCTGTATTATTACAGGGGATGGCACCCCGTCCCATTGCCCTGGATAGAAAATTGTTATCTTAGATTCCTTCTTTTTACTGCACATATCTTTTTGATCAATTTCCAAGTCTCTTAGAAGGCTTCCCAATCCTTCTCAATACCTTTTCTAAACCTAATTTCTCTCCATTCCCACTGCCCCTGCCTGGTTGAGCCGCATAATGACCTCTTACCAGGATCACCGCACCGTTTCTCCTGCTAGCCTTTTATCCTTAACGTCCACACAGAAAGTTCCTCGTTTTTTCCACTGGTGCCCTTTAAACTCCAGGATCGACACACTTCTTATGAATCTCTCTTGAAGTGCCACACTCTTTTGTGCCTCTGAGCCTTCACACCTGCTGTTCCACTTGCCTTTTTCCTTTTGTCTTCCAGCCTCTTTGTTCATGGTTTGCCTTTTAAAATCTCAGTGTCAGTGTTACCTCTTCCGGGAAGCTCTCCCTGATAAGCAGCCCCTTTCACTGGCACACATACACATTCCCACCAAATCAACAACTGCAAGAACTCGGTACGCTTGTGGATGCTCTGCACCGGTTCCTCTGTGCCCCTCCAATTTAAAATACCTCCGCGTGTGACCATGGCTGTATTGCATAACTCTCTGCAGGCTGAAAGCCTCTTCCCATGAGAACTCTCCTCTGCTAATCTCTTATTTATTAATTCTGTCCACAAACAATGGTAGCATCTCTTGCTGCTCTTGTAGGGGCCAGATGCCATGGTAAACAGGACTCCATTCACAGCTTGGCTGTAGCTCATGGTAGGTTTTCAGAAAATCTGTGTTTACTGTTTGAATAAATGATGAACAGTTCTGGGTGCTCACCAGCATTTTGCAACGGCTGATGAGAAGGAAGGCACCTCCCTGAATCTCCACTGGGGTCGTTACAGAAATCCTCCTGTGCACATAGGGCCAGGAGTGTGATTTGCCAGTTTACATAAAGCAAGTCAGTAAACCTGAAGTATGCTGTGGAAGCTCCCTTGGTTTAAAGGCTGTTGACATCCGTGTCCCAGAGGAAAAACAGTAACGTGACACCACAGAAGCCCACGCCTCACCGACAGACATGGGCGTCTGCATCAACATTCCCAGCTCTTCTCCTTTGCAGGCTGCACCTGCCGGCCTCCCCGACAGCACACCTCCAGGCCTGTCCTCCCAGGTCTCCTTTGGTGGATTCTCTTGGGAACTGTCTCCCCGTGAGTCTGGTCATGTAGCCCACTCCCAGATTTGAAAGCAACAAATACCTGTTCTTTACCATTCTGTTTTCCCAGGTGGCACAGTGGGTAAAGAACCCACCTGCCAGTGCAGGAGATGTAAGAGACTCGGGTCAATCCCTGGGTTGGGAAGATCCCCTGAAGGAGGGCATGATAATCCACCCCAGTACTCTTGCCTGAAGAATCCGATGGACAGAGGAGCCTGGTGGGCTATAGTCCATGGGGTCAGAAAGAGTCAGACACGACCAAACCCACCATGCACAACACACCAGTTTATGGAATCAGCTACCCTTGCCCTCTGGGCTACAGGGACTCTGGGGGAGAAATCATGCTTTAGGCGAACATCATTTATTTTAGTTTTAGCAGCTTTTATCTTTTGACGGGAGGCTCGATCGCATTGTAGACGTTTTTGTAATCGGCATAAACCTTCATTTACTTTTATTGGACCCGTGCTGCTTTAAAAGCACCACATCATCACTGAGTATCCCTTGCTTAGTGACTGAGCTCTGTTCGTAGCTACAAAGGATCGACTTTGGGTGTGATGGTCCAGAACCACAGAATGGCCACTTTTGCTTGGTTAAACATGCTGTAGGTTAGTCAATCCACACACATTTACCAGGGCATCATCACAGGTCCGAAGGGTGCAGGAGCTTCCTTACAGGGAGGAACATTGCTACTTTCTCAGTATGTTATCTGTTCTAACTAAATACCTGAGAGTGTCTAGGTGAATAGATCCTGTGCATGCCAAAGCGGTGTACTGCCTCCAAGGGAAAATAAAAAATATAAATGATATATGATTTTCACACTTCTAACTATTCTGTATTTTGAAAATTTTACTTATGTGAGTAATGTGCGTGTGTGTGTGTGTGTGTGTGTGTGTGTGCGTGCGCGCGCACACACACATGCCTACTCAGTTGCTAAGGAGTGTCTAACTCTTTTGCGACCCCATGAACTATAGCTCACCAAGCTCCTCTGTCCATGGAACTTCCCAGGCAAGATTAATTAAGTGGGTTGCCATTTCCTTCTCCAGAGAATCTTCTCAACCCAGGGATTGAACCGGCATCTCCTGCGTCTCCTGCACTGGCGGTGGATTCTTTATCACTAGTTCCCTTTGGGAAGCCCTTTGCAAGTAATACTGAACCATTTCACCTGTCCAATTTCAACTGGGGCCATTCATTGTGCCTTAACGGATGAGTGGGATCCTCCCCTACCCTGTGAGCACAGACTGGTGGGGAGAACAAGAACCTTGTTTTATTTACAGAACACCAATCTGTTCCTTGTAGAATAATAGAAACATAGGAACCTGGTGCCCATAAATAGCCTGTGAGGCCTGATTCTGAAGCAGGAACCATGAGACCCGAAACACAGCTAGACAGCACCTGCTCACCCACATCAAGGTCAAGCCTGGGCACTTTTTTCTTTCCAGTTTGGAATAAGGGTTAATCACATAATTTAGGAAGCACTTGGGAACAAAGTCCTGTGAATTCTCACAGTTACAGTTAATATTAAAAATTAACCTCACATGTGGTGAAAAGAACAAGAGAGATGAGAATGCTTTCAAGTTAAAAAAAAAAACACAACCCTGTGATATTAATAATACAGAAGAAATTTATTTTTATTAACTCTTGCTTCTAAAATTTCAACCAGTGTGATTCAGGCTCACATCTTATCATACTGTGATGTTCTGCCAAAAGTAACTCCGTATCGATATTTTAGAAATGCCGCAGGGCTTTTATGTAACTAGTTGCTGTTTTACCTCAAAAAAAAAATAATAATGCTTCCTGTTTTTACTTTTACTTATCTGGAATAAGTAGCTATTGACATCAGCTGAAGTCAGTATAAAGATTTATTTACCCCCATGCAAATATTGACCAATAGGGAGCTTGGCTTGGTATTTATATTGAAGGACAATAAATTGTGATATTGACTGGGCTGGGGCATCGATATTTGCATTGTTGTAAACATTTAAAAAATCTCCATGAAATATTCTTCAGAAATCCTCTTGTCATCAGAGGAGCTGAGCTAGAGCTGTTTGGGGACGAGCTGTGTCTAGAAGCAAGCAGGTAACTTGAAAGAGCTATAAATTGTTCTGGTTTCCACGTTTACACAAGACACATTTTTTATGGTGATGGATAATGGTGATTATCAGGAGCTTTCAGGTGACAAACCCCACCTCCACCCCAAATAAAAGATTTTTGCCTAAAACACCTCCGTGTACAGAAATAGTTTCCATGATCAGCTTATGTCTTAAAAAATCTCATGTCTTCCAAAGAATATCTGCTCCTAATAGAGTGAAACATTAATTCCAACTAGACTAATTCATACCTAGGAATATTTAGACTCCACTGTCATGAAGTTTTCCTTTGTGTTTATAGTGGAAAGAAGACGGTTTAAAACAAATTGGTAGGTAGGGCAGGTAAGATGATTAATTGCCTACTTAGTCAATTGAGCAAAATCTATACAAAATCTCATCAGTGCCTATGAATACCTGTGTGCTCCTGTAAGTTCTTAAGTACAAGTGGGGTGTGTGTGTGTGTGTGTGTGTGTGTGTGTGTGTGTGTAGAGTATGTATAACTTTTACCTAGTTGCATACATGTGTGGTGGCATACTTTTGACAACATGANTTTTTTTTTTTTTGAGAAGGGTTCTGAAAGGCCCATTCAGGGAATTTGGGCTAATGAGGCCACAGTTTGGAATGAGAGCAGATCAGGAATGTCTAGATTCTTGCTCTCTTGCCATGGCAGAACCCTTCTGAAGCCTGAGAGTAATTATTTTAATGACTAACCTGTGGGTTCCATTTTTCAATGCCCTTCTTGATAAAAATACATTTACAAGTCATTTTCACCCTTTTATTTCTTTCCCCACCAGTTTAATTCTACTCAAATTTTAAAGAAAGAATTTTTTAAAAGAGTTTACTATTTTAAGACTCTAAACTGAAAGTATTGCTAAATAAAAGCAATTACACTGTAGGTGTAATGAGAATGGCAGTAAGCTAATTTACTCAGAATCTTTGTTGTAGATATAGTGCCTCTAAGGATAGTGGCCGGGAAATAGATTTACATAAGTGCCAGAGAAAGCAGACGTGGTTCTCTTCCCTTTTCTTAAAAACTTATTGAAAAAAGTCCTTTCTTATATGGTCAAATCTAGAATTTAACAACTCACATAGAGAAAGTCTTTAAGTTTAGAAACTCAAATAGCAAAGAAATGTAACATACTTTAAACTTTCATCTAGTTTTATTGAGATATAACTGACATACAATATGGTATCAATATTTTAGGTCTACAACCTAGGATTTGATACTCATACATTTGTGGAATGTGTAATAGAGTAAGTTTGCTGCTGCTGCTGCTGCTGCTACTGCTAAGTCGCTTCAGTCGTGTCTGACTGTGCTATCCCATAGACGGCAGCCCACCAGGCTCCCCCGTCCCTGGGATTCTCCAGGCAAGAACACTGGGGTGGGTTGCCATTTCCTTCTCCAATCTCTTTACTTAACCTCTATCACTTCATATTGTTATAATTTTTATCTTATGATGAAAAAAACTTTAAGATCTACTCTCATGTGTGTGTGTATGTGTTAGTCATTCCCTTGTGTCCAACTCTTTGTGACCACGTGGACTGTGGCCCACCAGGCTCTTCTGTCCATTCAATTCTCCAGGCAAGAATACTGAAGTGGGTAGCCATTCCCTTCTCCATGTAATTTTCCCAACCCCATCATCTCCTGCATTGCAGGTGTATTCTTTACCATCTGAGCCACCAGGGAAGCCCTCTATTTTCTTAGCAACTTTCAAATGTTCCATACAATATTAACCATATGGTAGTCACCATGCTGCACACATTACAACTCGAGTACTTATTTATCTTGTAAATACAATTTTGTAACTTTTGATCACCTTCACCCATTTTTGCCTTCCTCTGCCCACCTTAGGCAACAATCAACTTTTTCTGTCTTTCTCTGCCTGACATTTTAGTTAGCATAATGTCTTTAAGTTTCATCCATATTGTTGCAATTGGATAGATTTCCTCCTTTTTTACTGCTGAATAATATTTAATTGTGTGTATTCATCTTTGTTTTATATACATCCATCTGTGGACACTTAGATGGTTTACATAGCTTAGCTATTATACATAATGTTATATTGAACATAAGGATACAGATATCTTTCCAAGATAGTGATTTTGTTTCCTTTGGATACACAGCCAGAAGTGAAATTGTTGGGTCATATGGTAGTTAAGTATTTAACTTTCTGAGAAATCTTCATAATGTTTTCAGTGTTGTTGGTAACTCACTAAATTTTGTCTGGCTATTTGTGAATGCAGCACATCAGGCTTCCCTGTCCTTCAGAATCTCCCAGAGTTTGCTCAAACTCACGTCCATTGAGTCAGTGATGCCATCCAACCATTTCATCCTCTGTTGTCCCCTTCTCCTGCCTTCAATCTTTCCTAGCATAAGGGTCTTTTCCAATGAGTTGGCTCTTCCCATCAGGTGGCCAAATTATTGTAGTTTCAGCTTCAGCATCAGTCCTTCCAATGAATATTCAGGTTTGATTTCTTTTAGGATTGACTAGTTTGATCTCCTTGTAGTCCAAGGGACTCTCAAGACTCTTCTCCAATACCACAGTTCAAAAGCATCAGTTCTTTGGTGCTCAGCCTTCTTTATGGTCCAACTCTCACATCAGTACATGACTACCAGAAAAATCATAGCTATGACCATACAGACCATTTTTGGCAAACTGTGTCTGCTTTTTAATATGTCATCTAGGTCTCTCATAGATATTCTTCCAAGTAGAAAGTCATTTTAATTTCATAGCTGCAGTCAGCATCCATAGTGATTTTGGGTCCAAAAAAAATAGTCTTGTTACTCTTTCCAATTTTTCCCCATCTATTTTCCATGAAGTGATGGGATCCGATGTCATGATCTTAGTTTTTTTTGAATGTTGAGTTTTAAACCAGCTTTTATACTCTCCTCTTTCACCTTTATCAAGAGGCTCTTTAGTCCCTCTTTGTTTTCTGCCATTAGGGTGGTATCATTTGCATATCTGAGGTTGTTGATATTTCTGTTGGCAATCTTGATTCCAGTTTATGCTTCATCCAGCCTGGCATTTCGTATGATGTACTCAGGATAAGAGCTTCCCTGGTGGCTCAGTGGTGAAGAATTTGCCTTCAGTTCAGGAGCCACAAGAGATGTGGGTTTGATCCCTGGGTCATGTAGATCCCTTGGAGGAGGAAATGGCAACCCACTGCAGTACTCCTGCCTGGAAAATCTCATGGACATGGGAACCTGGTAGGCTATAGTCCATGGGGTTGCAAAGAGTCGGACACAACTGAGTGACTATCATTTTCTTTCTTTCTTCTCTACTCAGCATATAAGTTAAATAAGTAAAGTGACAGTATATAGCCATGACAGTATACAGCCTTGACAGTCCTTTCCCAAAATTGAATTCGTTCATTGTTCCATGTCTGATTCTAACTGTTGCTTTTTGACCTGCATACAGGTTTCTCAGGAAGCAGTTAAAATGGTCTGGTATTCTCACCTCTTTAAGAATTTTCCTGTTTGTTGTGAGATACACAGTCAACGGCTTTAGGATAGTCAATGAATCAGAAGTAGATGTTTTTCTGGAGTTCTCTTGCTTTTTCTATAATCCAGCATATGTGACAATTTGATTTCTTTTTGATCTTCCTCTGCCTTTTGTAAATCCAGCTTGTACATCTGGAAGTTCTTGGTTCATGTACTGTTGAAGCCTAGCTTGAAGGATTTTGAGGATTCCCTTGCTAACATGTGAAGGGAGTGTAAATACGAGGTAGTTTGAACAATCTTTGGCATGCCCTTCTTTGGAATTGGAATGAAACTGAGCTCTTCCAGTGCTATGGCATTGCTGAGTTTTCCAAATTTGCTGGTATATTGAGTGAAGCACTTTAACAGTATCATCTTTAGGATTTGAAATAGCTCAGCTGGAATTCCATCACCTCCACTAGTTTTGTTTGTAGTAATGCCCACTTGACTTTGCACTCCAGGATGTCTGGCTCTAGGTGAATGACCATACCATCATGGTTATCTGGGTCATTAATACCTTTTTTGTACAATTCTTCTATGCATTCTTGCCACCTTTTCTTGATCTCTTCTATTTCTGTTAGGTCCTTACCATTTTTGTCCTTTATTGTGTCCTTGAAAAGATCTCTAGTTTCCCATAGTTGCTTCAACAGTTTACATTCCCACCAGTAGTGCACAAGGGTTCCCATTTCTCCACATTCTCCCCAGAACTTGTTATTTCTTGTCTTTTTGACAATAGCCATTCTAACAGGTGTATAATGGCATCTCATAATGACCTTGATTTGCAATTGCTTGATAATTAGAGATATTGAACATATTCTCATGTGCCTGCTGGCCATCTGTATGTTTTCTTTGGAAAAATGTCTATTCAGTTTTTCTGCCTCGTTTTTAACTTCTTGCTGTTGAGTTGTATGAGTCGTTCATATAGTTTGGATTTATGGTATATGATTGCAAATATTTTCTACCATTCTGTAGGTTACCTTTTCAGTTTGTTGATGGTTTTATTTGCTGTACAGAAGACTTAGTTTAATATAGACCTTCTTATTTATTGTTGCTCTTGTTGCTTTTGCTTTTGGTGTACTATCCAAAAAATCACTGTCTAAATTTATGTCATGGAGTTTAACCCTATGTTTTCTTCTAGGAGTTTTATGGCTTCAGCTTTTATGTTGAAGTCTTTAATCCATTTTGAGTTAATTTGTATGTATGATGTAACATAGGGATCTGATTTTATTCTTTTGCATGACTCTCCAGTTCCCCAAATACCTTTTGTTGAAGAGACTATCTTTTCCCCACTGTGTATTCTTGGCTTCTTTGTCATAAATTAGTTGACCACATATGCTGGTCAATATGATTATTTTTTGCCTCTCTATCTTTGTTCTGTATGTCTGTTTACAATTGCATCAAAAGGAATAAAATACCCGGAATAAATTTAACCAAAGAGGCAAAAGAATTGTACCATGAAAACAAGACACTGATGAAAGAAATAGAGGAATACACAAATAAATGAGAGCTATTTAGTACTCATGTGGTTTCCTCCTGAAATGTTAATCCCCACATATTGACATAATTTGTTCCATGCTCCCTTTCACTCACTTTCACTCTCCACTTAGTTTTCGCCTTAGAAAAACAGATGTTCACTGATATTTTAGGAAGNGAGCTATTTAGTACTCATGTGGTTTCCTCCTGAAATGTTAATCCCCACATATTGACATAATTTGTTCCATGCTCCCTTTCACTCACTTTCACTCTCCACTTAGTTTTCGCCTTAGAAAAACAGATGTTCACTGATATTTTAGGAAGTGTTGTTGTTGTTTAGTAGCTAAGTTATGTCCAACTCTTTGTGACCCCAACCAAGGTCTGTAGCTCACCAGACTTCTCTGTCCATGGGATTTCTCAGGCAAGAATACTGAAGTGGGTTGCCATTTCCTTCTCCAGGGCATCTTCCCAACCCACGGATCAAACCCATATCTCTTGCATGGGCAGGCAGATTCTTTACTGCTGAGCCACCAGGGAAGCCCATTTTGGGGAATACCATTCCTCATTATTTTCACCCTTTTTTGCTGCTTCATTTTTCTTTGAGCACTTGTGGCCATTATGACATATCATACAAGNAATTGCCTTACAGAATTTTGTGGTTTTCTGTCAACATGAATCAGCTGTAAGTGTACATATGTTACCTACCTCTTGAACCTCTCTCCATCTCCCTCCCCATCTCAGCTCTTTAGGTTGATACAGAGCCCTTGTTTGAGTTCCCTGAGATATACAGCAAATTCCCATTGGCTCTATATTTTACCTATCATTATTTTTACCTTAATTTTTTTGTGTTGATGTGGAATTGATAAAACTAATTAAGTTGTTTTAAAAGGAACATTTCAGTGTATTTCATGCATTCACAATATGCAAAACCATCACCTTTACCTAGTTCCACAATATTGCATCACTCCAAAGTAGATATCCTTATGCATTAATTAGTAACTCCCCATTCTCTATTCTTCCTACGTTCTGGCAACCACTAATCTACTTTCTCTCTCTATGATCTTGCCTATCCTAGATACTTTATTGGAGTTGAATCATACAATATTTGTCCTTTTGTGTCTGGCTTCTTCCACGTAGAATGATGTTTTAGAAGTTTATCTGTGTATAAGCATTTCATTTTGTTGTGTGTGAATAATATTCCTTTGCATGTACATACCAAATGTGTCTATTTCTCTATAGAGAGACTTTTGGGCTATTTTTACCTCAGATATTGCTATCAGTATTGCTATCAGTTCAATTCAGTCACTCAGTTGTGTCCGACTCTTTGCGACCCCATGAATCGCAGCACGCCAGGCCTCCCTGTCCATCACCAACTCCTGGAACATGTGTAAATGAAAATAAGTACTCAAATAATTACATGTACATATATGTTCATAGCAGCAGTGGTCTCAATAGCTTAAAGGTGAAAATAATTTCTCCATATTTTCTTGTGTGAGAAATTTATTGAGCATCTTGGATTTTTGTGTTTGTAATTTTCATCAAATTGGAAAATTTTGAAAGCTGCTTTTTCCTTTACTCTTTCTGTTCTTCAAGCAGTCCAGTTTCATATTCATTTTTTTCGTTTGATATTACCCTACAACTCACTGATATTTCTTTTTGTTTTTTTTAAACTTTTTTTTCTCTACATTTAATTTTGTATAACTGCTATTTCTGTCTTCAATTTCACTAGTCTTTTCTCTTCCAGTGTCTGCTGCTGCTGCTGCTGCTAAGTCGCTTCAGTAGTGTCTGACTTTGTGCGACCCCCTCGACAGCAGCCCACCAGGCTCCCCCATCCCTGGGATTCTCCTGGCAAGAACACTGGAGTGGGTTGCCATTTCCTTCTCCAATGCATGAAAATGAAAAGTGAATGTGAAGTTGCTCAGTCATGTCTGACTCTTCGTGACCCCATGGACTGCAGCCTATCAGGCTCCTCCGTCCATGGGATTTTCCAGGCAAGAGTAGTGAAGTGGGTTGCCATTGCCTTCTCCACTTCCAGTGCCTAATTAGCCATTAGCTCTAACAGTGTATTTTTCATCAAAGGCATTGAGTGTGATTTGCATTTTTAAATAACTTGTTTCTGTTAACTTGAACAAATAGACTATAGTTATAATAAATATTTTAATAGTCTTATCTGTTAATTCTAATGTCTGTGTCAGTTCTAGTTTGATTTTGATTGACTGATTATTTTTTGCCCTCACTATGGGTCATATTTTCCTGCTACTTAACAAGTCTCATAATCATTAACTGGATCCCCAAAGTTGTAAATTTTGCTTTATTGGCATTAGATATTTTTGTATCTTGTAGTCTTGTGGCTTCTCTATGTATTCTTGGGGCTTCCCTGGTGGCTCAGTGTAAAAAATCTGCCAGCCAATGCAGGAAATGCAGTTTGATCCCTGGGTAAGAAAGGTCGCCTGAAGAAGGAAATGGCAGCCCTCTCCAGTATACTTGCCCAGGGAGTCCCATGGACAGAGAAGCCTGGGGGCTACACTCCATGGGTTTGCAAAAGGGTCAGACGTGACTTAGCAATTGAACAACTACACCAGTATATATTTGAACTTTGGTTCTTGGACTTTATTAAGTTACTTGGAACTAGGTTGATCATTTGGGTCTCGCATTTAAGATTTGTTAGGTACACCTGACCAGAATTTAAATCCAGGTCTAAATGTTCTCCATCACCGAGGCAAGACTCTTCTGAGTACTTCCCTCAGTGCTGTATGGTTCATTCATTTTGGCTAATGGAAAAAGGCATTTGTTCCTGGCCATTTGTGAGTGACAGACAGGTATGATTTGGACTAATCATCTCAGATAATGTTTCTCCTACTTTGCTTAGTTTTCTTATGTATATGTACTCATCAGTACTCTGTTAAATATGGAAGACACGATCTACAGGCCCTCAGGTTCCTCTCTCTCTGCAATTTCTTCCTCTCCAGTGCTCTCTCCTGCACATCCTAACAACTTGATTGTTTCTAGAAACTTTCAGTTCCTCACAGTAGGGGCTTTGCTGTCTCTGCCTCCTCTCCCTCTGTATGTCCTGAAGCCTAGAAATTCTGTCAAGGTAGGTATCCAGGACAACCACAGGGCTTACTTCATTTGTTCCCCAACTCTCAGAAATCATTATCCTTATTTGCCTGATAACCATTTCCTTGAAAATTGTCCTTATCTATCTATCTATCCACCTATATCTGGTATGATTTTGTTGCTTATTTGATTGCAGGCAGGGGGTTACATTGTCTTGGCCGGAAGTGGATGTCCTTCCTTACCAGTCAGTTACTAATGTCATTCTTTGATTCTCTGAACCTTTCTAGTTCCTGTCAAGACATTTCTTTTTTTCAAAGCTGATTTAATTTGGGTTTCTCCAACTTATTCTAAAAAATATAATTAATAAATAGACAGTTATGGAGTAATACATAGGAATTTATAAATGTTATTCACATAGACAGAATCCACTTAGCCTGATTAATAAGTAATTGTTTAAAATCTTTATTGTAAGTTCTATAGTGGTAGACCTAATTTTGGTTAAAATCTGTATGCAAAGCATCAGAAAGCAAAATTATAACCTCCTTGAATTAACATGAGTTCTGAAGGAAAATCTGATAATGATGCTATAAAATCCAGACAAAAAAGATAAATTTTCCCATTGATTTCCCTGCTATAATTGATGAAATCCTTTGCTGTTTCTAGCAAATATAACTGTGACCTAAATGCTTCACCAAAGACAGACGCAACATGAGATTCAGGTTCATTAAGGCTTCAGATACTATTAATATGTCTGTTGTTCACCTACTTTAGATCCCTAAGACTTTTCAGACTTGATAATAAGNCTGCTATAATTGATGAAATCCTTTGCTGTTTCTAGCAAATATAACTGTGACCTAAATGCTTCACCAAAGACAGACGCAACATGAGATTCAGGTTCATTAAGGCTTCAGATACTATTAATATGTCTGTTGTTCACCTACTTTAGATCCCTAAGACTTTTCAGACTTGATAATAAGCTTTGCTGTGTTGTAGATCATGCTTCAAAATATCTCAGTATTAATCATCACAGATTCCATTTATTCCCTCTTGTCTATTCATGAATCATCAGCTCTTTTTGGAAGCGTTTTGTGATGCAAATGCTACAGACTTTTCTGGGCTATTTGGCATTACTGAGTGAAAAATCATAACTCTGACCTCATAGACTAAAGCATCAGTAACTTAGCAGATTGACAGGCCTGGGACCAAGTGCACAGAAATCCTTGAGATGTAAGGGGCTGTTTAGGTAGCTTTTAAGCTGCTTGACAGTCTTTTGACCCATGTCACTATTTATTTTCTATAATGATTTGGTCATAGAACTGTGCATTACTAAGAAATTCCCTTGAGTAGTTTTAAGCATAAAAAATGTTGATTTTACTACCTTGTCTTTTCACCGAATATTTCCACCACTTGGTATTTAAAATGTAGACTAAAAGCTAAGTTGGATAAGAAAATGGCAAACTTTGGTTTATCCCATGGCTGAAAATGATGTTACAGTTCACTGAAACGTTCCTCTATCTAAAAATTGGAACTTGGTCTATAGGAATAGAGAAATCTCTCAATTTTTGAAAAGAGGAGAAGTAAAAAACAATAAAAGAAATAATGTGAATCAAAAATGCATTATGGAATCAAAACTAATTCTTTTTAACAGTAACTTTTCACTAATAAAGTTGAATAATTTACATTTGGAAAATGCAATATATGGAAAAAGAAATGACCATAGAGATGCTTACTAAATAATCACTCATTCTCTCAGGAATCAAGATGACACATTTATTGAATTTGAGTTTGACATGAAGTTGGGTGAAATTGTGAGCTTGTTAGACGGCAGAATGTGGAGTCAAAAAGATCTTGACAGGCTGAAATAACAGGCCTAATAACATCATTTCCCCAGATGAAATTTGTGTCACAAAATGCAAAATTCTTTATTGAGATTGATGGTAGGGAGACATGTTGTGTGGGTGTGTATGTGTGTGTCTGTTTTTATGTTTATATATGTGTGAGGGTATATAGTGATAATATGATAACTTTATAATTTATATAGATTACATATATTTGTAAAATGATAATATGATCAAGTGTCAAGGGCTCTATGAAACAATTTATATGCACTATCTCATTTCATTTTTATAGTAACTTCAGTGTGTAATTATTCTTATTAACTCAGTTCTACAAATGAAATTGAACCTCAGAGTAGTCAGTGATCTAGACATGAATGTGGTCCTGGGTCCATCTGATGGCAAAGACCATACTCTCACCCATATTCTATTGATTCCCTGTAGCTAATGAGTCAGACATTCTACATAACTGCCAAAGAAACACAAATTACATGAATGACAATAAAGTGTCTCACAAGAGGTGAAAAGAAGTCTTATTTCTGACAAAAATCTCCCACCTTTTTCCTTCCATAAGTTGTTACACAGGCTTTCTGTATGGATATAGGTGTGAATTAGAGGAGAGCCACTGTTAATAGTAATAGACAACATTTGGGTCTGGATTTTTCCCTCTGTTCATGAGGTATTACTTTGCTATCCGACATAAGAAAATAACACTGACTGTGAGGCTTAAACAATAGAAGTTTATTTTCTCATAGGTGGCTCAGCTGGTAAAGAATCCGTCTGCAATGTGGGAGACCTAGGTTCGATCCCTGGGTTGGGAAGATCCCCTGGAGAAGGGAAAGGCTACCCACTCCAATATTCTGGCCTGGAGAATTCCGTGGGCTATAGTCCATGGAGTCACAAAGATTTGGACACAGCTGAGTGACTTTCACTCCACATAAAGGCTAGAAATCCCAAAGCAAAGTATCAACAGGACTGATTTCTTCTGAGGGTCTTTCTCCTTGGTTTGGCTTGTGGATGGCTATCTTTTTCTGGGTGTCTTCACATTGTCTTCCCTATGTTTTCTGGGTCTTAAATTTCCTTTTCTTACAGGGACACCAGCCATATTGGATTAGGGCCCAGGGTTTGCCTTGTGGCTCAGCTGGTAAGGAATCTGCCTGCAATGCAAGAGGCCTGGTTTCAATCCCTGGGTTGGGAAAATCCCCTGGAGAAGGGAAAGGCTACCCACTCTAGTATTTTGGCCTAGAGAATCACATGGACTATATAGTCCATGGAGTTGCAAAGAGTCCCACACGACTGAGTGACTTTCACTTTCATGCATGTATGATCAGCCCTTGATTCATGTTCAGGGACCTATGGACTTCAACCCTATGGACTATAGTCCACTGGGCTCTTCCTGTCCATGGGATTACCCAGGCAAAAATACTGGGCTTCAGGAGATCTTTCAGATCCACGTATGGAATCTGCAGCCCAGCATCTCCTACATTGTCAGGTCAGTTCTACCTGGGAAGCCATAACCCACACAAGTGAACTCCATAAACCCATAAGTTGAAAATATCCTAGATAGAAAATGGATTTAATATATTTAGTCTACCTAACAGCATAGCTTGACCTAGACTAAATACTGCACTGAAAGTGAAAAAGAGATGATTGTATGGGTACAATCAGAAGAATGGCTGTTAACTTTTATAATCANCACACACACACACATATCCAGGTTGTAAATATTTGAAAGCAGTTAGCTTAGAACACAGAAGTGCCAAGAAAACAGTGAATCCTCAGAAACACTTTTGAAGATAAATACAAATTAAGGAAATTCTGTTGTAGAAATTTAGGAACAAAAAGTTGGCAGTGTGCGAGATTGCCCTCATCTGCCAAAAAGTGGGATGTATGATTATAGATCAGATTATTCAAAGATTTTTAGTTTCCTGAGAAATGCAAGACTCTGTAAGTCCCTTTTATCTGTAAAATTCTGGGCTTTTCCTTTGTGTATCTGTGTGTGTCTCTATTTATGCACATAAATTTAGATTCCCATTGTCTTATCTGCTTTTTAAGAAAGTATAGTATGCTCAGTCATGTGGTACTATTGCTAGTTTCTAGGATGATATCTGCAACATAGTAAGGAGTTAGTAAATGTGTATTTGGTGAATACAACAATCACATATATTTTACATAATCAGCATCATTCTGTTTCTTAATGAGTGTTTATTGGTATCATTTTGTTCTATGTTCACTCAACTCTGGTAAATTGACTTTTGCAACTGAACTTCAATCTACATGGAAGAATCAGGTTTAAAAGATATATGTTCATCTTTATAATCCTTGTTTCAGTGGATTCAATGCCACCTTTAGCTTCTTAATGTGTTTATGTCCATTCTTGCTGGAAAATAAATGATACCTAAGCTACACTTCACAGAACTCAGCCCTTGTCTTGTAATGAAAACACCATGGGAGGGATTTATACAGAAATGAGGTTTAGTAGTTAAACAGTCATTAGAATTTCAAATAAATCAATTCTTTCTTTTATGCTTTGGTTTGTTACCTTGATATAATATAGGTACAGTAAAGCACAGAAATATATTAAATGATACATTTCTTTCCCATTGACTTCATTCCTTGATCAGGAGGTCTACTTTACAAAGAGTTCAAGGTGAGCTAAAAATCTAGAATATTTCAGGAATGAATTTGTAATTTTCCTCCCATTAGAAGAGCTCCAGTTGATGGAGAATAGCTACCTTGATGACTGAACTTGGGGAATTTCTGAGGAACAGTAGGGAAAGGGTTGTGATGATTGAGACCCGCCTTGTTATGGAAGTGAAGAATGACTACAACTAAACCACATTTTGGAGAAGGCAATGACGTCCCACTCCAGTACTCTTGCCTGGAAACTCTCATGGACGGAGGAGCCTGGCAGGCTGCAGTCCATGGGGTCGTTGAGTCAGACATGACTGAGCTACTTCACTTTCACTTTTCACCTTCACACATTGGAGAAGGAAATGGCAACCTACTCCAGTGTTCTTGCCTGGAGAATCCCACAGATGGCAGAGCCCAGAGTCAGACATGACTGAAGCAGCAGCAAGAGCAGCAAACCACACTTTGCTTTTCTTGGGCACTTGCTTCTGCTACCCAGCCAAGAGAGAGAGGTTGATGGGAGTTATATGTATCCTGAATGTTGATATTAACATTCAGAATCATCCAGTAAGTAATTGCATAGCAAGGAGCAGGGCTTCTGAGTATAGGTAAAATAAATTTTGGGATATAAGAAACCGTATTGTGACAAAAAAGCCTTCTGTTTTCTGTTACCAAAATACATATGCCTTATATAGAGAATAATGTTTGGCAGGACTTTTAACTGGAAAGGAAAAGCCTTCTCACCAATATTAGAAAAAACTTTCCTAATTTTAGAAATGAAAACCCATGTCAAGGCTGTATATTGTCACCCTGCTTATTTACCTTATATGCAGAGTACATCATGAGAAACACTGGGCTGGAGGAAGCACAAGCTAGAATCAAGACTGCCAGGAGAAATCTCAATAACCTCAGATATGCAGATGACACCACCCTTATGGAAGAAAGAGAAGAAGAATTAGAGTCTCTTGATGAAAGTGAAAGAGGAGAGTAAAAAGTTGGCAGTTTCTTTATGAGCTGAGCCTAGCATGTGAGTGTCCAAAATATTAACTGAATATTCTTTCACCATTATTCTGGAGTCTAGATCACTTCAGTTCAGTTCAGTTCAGTTCAGTCGCTCAGTCATGTCCGACTCTTTGCGACCCCATGAATCACAGCACACCAGTCTTCCCTGTCCATCACCAACACCCGGAGTTCATTCAAACTCATGTCCATCGAGTCAGTGATGCCATCCAGCTATCTCATCCTCTGTCATCCCCTTCTCCTCCTGCCCCAATCCCTCCCAGTGTCCGGGTCTTTTCCAATGAGTCAACTCTTCCCATGAAGTGGCCAAAGTATTGGAGTTTCAGCTCCAGCATCATTCCTTCCAATTAACACCCAGGACTGATCTCCTTTAGAACGGACTGGTTGGATCTCCTTGCAGTCCAAAGAACTCTCAAAAGTCTTCTCCAACACCACCGTCAAAAAGTATCAATCTTTCGGTGCTCAGGTTTCTTCACAGTCCAGCTCTCACATCCATACATGACCACTGGAAAAACCATAGCCTTGACTAGATGGACCTTTGTTGGCAAAGCAATATCTCTGCTTTTCAATATACTATGTAACTTAGAGACTCAATTTACAGACTCATGGATAGGATAATAGGATAGCTTGAATTTACCGCCAGTAAGCTGGGAAGTACACACCTAAAATTACCCAAAATAAAAAACAGACTTGACACTTTATAGTTACCAAAGATGATTTCTTTTCTTTTACCTATTAAATCTGTTTCACTATTTAATTCATCTTACAGTCCAGAAATGAAGCTCTAAAATCTCTAACTTACTTATTTTTGTGGGCAAAACTCTGGAAGGACAGAGACATTTGGTTTTCAAATCCTTCTGCTGAATGAAGACAAGAACCAGACTCCAAAGAGAAGGGATTCCAAAAGCTAGTCATGTTTTCAGACCCCCAGAAAGTGAGCTGTGTCACCATTAGGCTTCCACTGTAAAAGGACATTTGAGATGCTGTAAGTGAAAGTCGCTCATTTGTATCCGACTCTTTGCTACCCTGTGGAATTCTCCAGGACAAAATACTGGAGTGGGTAGCCTTTCCTTTCTGCAGGGGATCTTGCCAACCCAGGGATCAAACTCAGGTCTCCCGCATTGCAGGCGGATTCTTTATCAACTGAGCCACAAAGGAAGCCAGAGTTGCTATAAAGCAGAAAGCATATAGAACCCAGAGCAGGATGGGACCATGGAGAGCAGGGGAACTGTGGATCACCAGAAACTCACTAATCACACATTTCTTGTATGTGAAACTTAGGACAGGAAGATAATTTCAGCCTAATTAATGTTGAGAAAAGCAGTAGCAGTGTAAACACTATTGATATAGAAACTGGTTGGATCTGAGCCTGCAGAGAAAGTAACTCATTCCCTCATCCTACGTAGGACTGGGAAGACCATGCCAAACAGAGTTAATTCCTGCAGATATTTGTTGGGCACTCACTATGTGCCAAATACTGATGTTATAGCACTAAATAGAACAGAGAAGATTCTTTCCCAGGTAATTTACCTTCCTGTAAGGATGACAAATAGTAATCAAGGAAGAAACAGGCATTGGAATTATAGACTGTGATAGGTACTTTGGAAGTAATAGACGAGGTGATTAGAAACAGTTTAAAGGATGTTAGACCAGCAGCAGCAGCAGCAGCAGCAGAGCAACCTAAGTAGTCTGCGAAGGTGACAATAGAAAATGGGTGAGATAAAGCACGTTTTCCGTTGATGGAAGGCACAGTCCTCAACCTCAGTTTCACAGAAGCACAAACATCTAATATACTTAAGGAGCTACAACATTTTGTAGGTTCTATTTCAGCCAAACAATAAGGTGTCAGAGAATTTGGCAGAGAAAAGGTTTCCAAGAAAGTTCCTCCAATTAAAATACAAAGAATTTTTTTATCAGATTATTAAATATTTCAATAATACAGCAAAAATAGTTTTGTTAATGTCAACATATGCTGAAACTGAACTCATGTTTTGTTTGTTTTCTTTATTTTTGCTTTTTAAATTATACATAATCACACATAGGTTTTTATCCCCCAGGGAAGCATATACTAGAGTGATTTGTTTTCACTGCAAACAAGAAAATAATTATAATACCTTGTATTTTGTGTTTCATTAGTTAAGCACAACTCAAATTATCACACTTAACAATCCTAACATAAACAGTGTGTTTTGAACTGCATAACTAGTCCATGTAATTGAAAAAATAGCTTGTAGCTTGAAATTTTCATCAAGTTTATAATGTCTGTGGAAAACTATCCTTTCCACCTACAGCAGTGGTAGCCTCTCAGTTTCCTGGGGCAAATGTAGAGAATAGAGAGGCTGGTATATCTCAAACAATCTCATCCGATTATGATACGGTTTATGGTGTGTATGTGTGTATTTGCAGCATCTTAATGCATGCAGGAGCCATAGTAAAGGCTAATAATTTTTAAAATGGAATCATATTCCCCTGGAAAATAGATACTAAGTATACCGTACGTTGTCTTCATGCCTCTCATTTACTGTCAAGGAATTTTTTAAAGAATTCATAAATGCTGTTTATGAGGTTAGAGAAGAAAAAGATGATATATTTTATGATAAGAAAGCATGCAAGGTTTTTTCCCATGTACATCTATAGATAAGACCATCAGAATGTCATAATAGTTCCTAACTATGACCTCAACAACATATAAGTTAGGTTAACCACCAAGCCTCACAGCTTAAAAACGGAATCAAAAAGAGGCCCTACAGGTAGAATTACATATCTTTACAAAAGATTTCCTTAAAAATTGGCCAGTGTGTGAAAGACTGGAAATATGGACCTTATTCTATCACACCTGGAACAAAGCATTCTTTACAAGGTATTGTACTCAGCACCTTGCATCGCCCTTTAAGCAATTTTAAGTGCTTTCACACACTATTCCTAGGTGCCCAGTACTCCTTAGTGACTTCCCTCACCACCCAGAAAAATTTAACTAAACGTTTTCCTTTTTCTCTCCTTCTGTGAAAATGCATTGACATATGAAATACCATCAAGTTGTTGAATAATCTCATAATCTGAATATCACTTTAGTTTTTATTTCTTTCTTAAATAAATTTTCACTGATTTCTTAGGTGGCTCTTTTTTTTTTCCTAGTTAGCTAAATTAGAAGAACATGAACTTTTAGTACTCATTCAAATGTAGCTCTTCTTATCAAAATTTACATTTGTGAAGATTCTTTTTAAAACATGAAAACTTGATTCAAAGAAACGGATGTGAGATGTTGACATTTATGTCAAGCTGGGACACCACTAAAATCATGCCAATGGGCAATCAGCATCAAATGCTACATTAAGAACTGGCCTAAAGCTCTCATAAATTATAATAGTTTTAAGTCTCATAAATTACTCATCTTACGGGAGTTACAGAAAAACTCTTTCCTTGCCCTAAATAAACAATAGGAAAAAAAAAAAAGTCAAAAGTGCATCACTGGAGAAGCAATTGATATTTGCTCCAAACTTCACTGAAAAGTAAACACTTCTTAATAAACTCTTCCTTAATTTAATGGAACAATAGTGTAAAAAAGAGAGAAGACATTTAAAAACCTTATATAAGTAGCTAGTTGCAAGCAAGAAGTACCATGTCTGACTAAATCAGGCAGAAATGTAATTCATTGAATCAACATCAGATAGACTTCAGAACTGATGCAGCAGCTGGAGGACATGTCAGAGACAGCTGATGGAATTTAAGGGAAAGGATGGCAAAACCAAGATTATGTCACTCTCTACTCAGTGGCACCCTACTGGGTTATCGGCTCTGCTGAAGTCTCTACAAATACTTTCTGAAAAGCTTTTCCATTACCACCCCAGGATTCAGAGAACTGATGGGACTTTCAGTTGTCTGGGTCTAATAAATCCCTATGTTTGTTGTCTGGGTGGTGGAGAAGAGGTATATGCCTAACTTGAGCTCTTGTGATGGGAAGTGTGGCATGGACCATGCTTACATTGACTTTTTCATGATAAAGGAAGGCTGTTTGTCCTGAGCAACCTCAAATGATCATCATCTAGTTCATTCTACTCCTTTGGTTTTTCATCGAACGTACACAGTAACACACAGAGAAGTGCTCTTACATATCATAATGCAAATAGATCTGTAATGTTTTAAACACACAAATAATTGTACATATCCTCTCCCTTAAATGAGATGTTCCAGATCTCAACAGTCATTAGATTTAGCCTTGGAATTTATTTATTTCTTGAGAGTCTCTGGACTGCAAGGATATCCAACCAGTCCATCCTAAAGGAAATCAGTCCTGAATATTCATTGGAAGGAGTGATGCTGAAGCTGAAACTCCAATACTTTGGCCGCCTGTTGTGAAGAACTGACTCATTTGAAAATATCATGATACTGGGAAAGATTGAAGGTGGGAGGAGAAGGGGACAACAGAGGNCCAGCGTTTCTCATGATGTACTCTGCATATAAGTTAAATAAGCAGGGTGACAATATACAGCCTTGACATACTCCTTTTCCTATTTGGAACCAGTATGAAAAAAGTATGAAACAGTATGAAAAAAGCTGGTCTTTAGGCAGAAAAAAAAAGAAAAGAAAAGAAAGCACATGTGACAGACCTAACTTAATCACCAAAGCAACCCTGACTATGTTTCTCCTAAGTCCCAAGCAGCTTCCCTGTAGCTCAGTAGGTAATGAATCCACCTGCAATGAAGGAGGCACAGCTTCCATCCCTGGTTCAGGAAAATCCCCTGGAACAGGGTATGGCAACTCCTTCGTGCTCTGGCAATCTGCAAGGTAATGTTCTGGCACCTTATTTAATTGTGAATGATGGTACTGTAGGGGTCATTCCTTTTTCCATTACTGAGTTCAGTTACAAAAAAATAATTTAAGATTGAGATATATAAGAGCTCATCCATAACCCATATTCACACTAATGTCATTTAATTGTTTACAGTATGACAAAGGCAGCTTAAGCTAGCAGTAAGGATTTCAGTGTTCTACAATGTCACATACCAACCACAGGAAACCAAATGTGTTCATTTTTATAATTACTTTTTGGGTGTTAAATTATTCCATTAAATGAAGTGCCACAAATTAAGTATTGAAATGAACTGACCTGAACAACCACACGGAACATGCCTGAGGCATCAAGCAGGTTTCTACTATATTTGTATTCCCTTTTATTTGGGAGAATGATGTGACGGAAGAATCTTTACTGATTTTTGAATACTAAATAAATTAGTCATGGCTTGAATGCCACTTCAATCAGTTTCCAGTGAGCAAGCTCTGCCCTGTAAGTTCAACTGTTCATGACTTTAGTCAGAACTGGAGCAAGTTGGGAATAAGTGCCCAACTGTCTAGGAATTCAGGACTGCCTGGTAGTTAGAGTACAAATGATAAGGGTGTGCCATGTGAGAAGTGGGGTGTCCTCAAAGATTTCTCAAAGATCTCTATGGGCTTCCCTTGTAGTTCAGCTGGTAAAGAATATGCCTGAAATGCAGGAGACCTGGGTTCGACCCCTGGGTTGGGAAGATCCCCTGGAGGAAGGAAAGGTTACCCACTCCACTATTCTGGCCTGGAGAATTCCATGGACTTTATAGGCCATGGGGTCGCAAAGAGTTGGACAGGACTGAGAGACATTCACTTTCCTTCTGGACTTTCCTTATAGTTTAGTTAGTAAAGAATCCACCTGCAATGCAGGAAACCCTGGTTTGATTCCTGGGTCAGAAAGATCTGCTGGAGAAGGGATAGGCTACCCACTCCAATGTTCTTGGGTTTTCCTTGTAGCTTAGCTGGTAAAGAATCTGCCTGCAATGCGGGAGACCTGAGTTCGATCCCTGGGTTGGGAAGAACTCCTGAAGAAGGGAAAGGCTACCCACTCCAATATTCTGGGCTAGAGAATTTCACAGACTGTATAGTCCATGGGGTCACAAGAGTCAGACACGACTGAGTGACTTTCACTTTCATTTTCAAAGATCTGTGACCTAGACGCTCCCATGTTCATCCACCTTAATGAAGCAAATGGGAAGGATGAAGGGAAGAGAGAAGGAAAGAGCAAAACAGTAGCATATATTGAGCATTACTATGTGGTAGTAACTGTAATAATTGTTGCCATATTTATTATTCCATTTAAAGCATTACATGAACCTTGGAAAATGAGTCCATTTACCCACGGAAAAGTTATGTACAAACCTGGGAGAAATTATATAAGGACAGTGATATCACTAAGTTATAGAATTGTAAGAGATTTTACTGAGTCTGGGGGCAAATTACAAAAAGGATATATTCAGTTCCTACCTTGTTTCTGAGTGGACATTTGAAATAAGCCATAGGTCAGTTCAGTCATTCAGTCATGTCCAACTCTTTACGACCTCATGGACTGCAACATGCTAGGCTTCCCTGTCCATCACCAACTCCCAGAGCTTGCTCAAATTCATGTACATTGAGTTGGTGATGCCATCCAACCATCTTATCTTCTGTCGTCCCCTTCTCCTGCCTTCAACCTTTCCCAGCATCAGGGTCTTTTTAAATGAGTCAGTTCTTTGCATCAAGTGGCCAAAGTATTGGAGTTTCAGCTTTAGCATCAGTCCTTCCAATGAATATTCAGGACTGATTTCTTTTAGGATTGACTGGTTTGATCTCCTTGTTGTCCAAGGGACTCTTAAAAGTCTTCTCCAACAGCACAGTTCAAAAAGCATCAATTCTTCAGCACTCGGCTTTCATTATGGTCCAATTTTCACATCCATACATGACTACTTGAAAAAAAATCATAGTTTTGACTCTACAGACTTTGTCAGCAAAGTAATATCTCTACTTTCTAATACAGTTAGGTTTGTCATATCTTTTCTTCCAAGGAGCAAGCGTCTTTTAATTTCATGGCTGCAGTCACCATCTGCAGTGATTTTTGGAGTCCAAGAAAATAAAGTCTGTCACTATTTCCTTTGTTTCCCCATCTATTTGCCATGAAGTGATAAGACCAGATGCCATAATCTTTGTTGTTTGAATGTTGATTTTTAAACCTAACATCATCAGAAACCTTATATTTAACTGAAATATGTTTGAACAGGGGCATGTTCTCATTTATTCATTTTATGAAATTTGGACATCTTTAACATTTAGCTCAACATCTCTCTGTTTGATCCGTGTCTCCCACCAACGTCTTTAGAAAAATTAGACAACAATTGAAACTGCATAGATCATCCAAGGAAGTGTGTGCTTAGTCGCTCAGTCTTGTCTAACTCTTTGCAACCTCATGGACTATAGCCCGCCAGTCTCCTCTGTCCTATTCCCCAGGCCAGATTCCTGGAGTGGGTTGCCATGCCCTCCTCCACAGGATCTTCCCAACCCAGGGATCAAACACAGATCTCCTGCATTGCAGGCAGATTCTTTACCATCGGAGCAACCATGGAAGACCTCAACCAGGGAAAGTTGGCACCAAACTATACTAAAAAAAGGGAACTCAAAACACTAACACATGGTTCCCTTCTTAGACAAGGAAATACCAGATGTGAGAGAGGACTACAAAAGAAGACAGTACCAGGAAGTCCACAACTGAGATCTTATTGGGAAGCTGAAATCACAAAGCCCTCCTCCCATTTATTCTTTTTGCCTTTAAAAATCTGGTGCCCCTTACCCAGCCAGCAAGATGGATCTGATACATACCTATGTTTCACATCTTCTGGATTGGTACCTGTCCTTCAGTAAACATACTTCTGTTCTATATGCTAACACTTTGGTTTATTTGGCTTCACTGGACTTCAGGCACACAAACCTGGGTTAGTCAATACAATTTCTGAGACTTTGGGTAATAGGTTAATGTGACAACAAGAGCTGTAAGGAAAATAAGGAGATGCTTTAGTGCCTCTTACTCTGATAATATTTAAAAATGAAAAGTGTGAGAACAGAGGCAACTGCAGCAACCACCTACTCTGAGTTGTTCCTCGGGTTCCTTTCTTTCTTGTTTTCCATGTTTTAAAAACTTGCGGGCAGAGAAAGGAATCCTCAGGTACTGGTTTAGATATCTGAGCAAGAATGCAAATTAGAACATGCTATATATATTTTTTTGATGCTTAATTCCCCAAACTAAAATCAATGAAATAGTTTAATAAGTGTGTTTAAGCACATGGTTTTGGTTTCTGCATTCTGATTCAATTCAATGTTTATTTTTTCAACCAAACACACTCATTATGAAAGTACCCCAGAAGAGTAATTTGATGAAATTAAGTCCTTTGGCACAACTTTTTCTTTTTTTCCCCAACAGAAAGAAGCTAAAATTCTAAAATTAAGTGCTTTGGCTAGCCCTGTTTGAAAAATATACTCCCTAAAGACAAACTTCAGCTCCTGTGATATTCTAAGACTCCTTAGCTAGATGTGTGTTTTATAAACCTCAGTTTGTCAAAACACAATATAGTTATTTTATCAATTTCTCCCAGTGAAAAACATGCGTAAGAGAAGTTAAGAAAAGTAAGAAACAGAAGAAATAGGCTGGATCTGTTCTGCTGTGACCTTGGAAGATTTTTTTTCTGGGTCTAGAGACATGTTTTAGGGGAGTGGTTCATCCGTAAGACTGGCAACAAGGCATCTTGGTTCATTGAATCATCATTAATTCAATCTTTGCCTATATACACATAGGCACTTTTCTATAGGAAGCCAATTTAATAAACATGTTAAGTGTACATTTATGGATATAATTTGACTTGAATTACAAAGAAATTATTATAGAATGAAGGTTTTCAGGGGACAAATAGGCTAACTGACAATACTCAATGTTAATATTGAGTCCTAAATTGTGTGGCAAAGTTTTACATGATTTGAGAATGCCAAAAATCATTCTGGTTATTATGCTAGATAAAATAATTTATTTTTAGCAAAGATAGGCATTTATTTATATGCCTAAGTAAATTTTGCATATATATTTAAGTATTTATAGGATAAATCATGAAAGAGACATGGTCTAAAAACTATGTGTGTATATGTACACATATATATAGAGAAAAATTGTATATCTATATCTATTTATCTATTGTTATTAGCATATGAATATCTATAGAGTTTATATATCCAAGTGTACTATCTATAAAATAGTAAGTAACTCATTTGACTAAACTCACATAATTGACTGCATATTCTAGGTTCTGGCTGATGAATTTTTCCTGTTCAGTTGAAGTTTCCTCATTTCAGATGTTAGATCTGAAGCACACAGAGTTGAGATTAGATTTATCAAATTATAAAGTCTGTAGGACAAAATCTGCATGTTATTCAGCCCTGCCCCACTCTCCGCCACTCCTGTGAGGCTCAGAGGCCATTTCCTTCATCTGTAAAATCAAAATGCAGCTCTGAGGCTTGCAGGGGGCTGTGCTCCTGACAGCTGCCCCAAGACCCCAGGGAACAAAGGGGTCTAATCGCCAATCCCCACAAAGAGCAAAGGTGCTCCATCTCCCCACCACCAAGAAAATAAAGAATCAAGGGAACCATCCCCCACACCCATTGCTTCCCAGGCTGATCCAAATCTCTACCACAAAGATGGAAAAAGCTCTTAATAGAGAAATTGAAAAATCTGACAGTCTTTGGGGAAAAGAGGGCCTCTTGGAACGTGAATCTGCCCTTGGGCAAAGCTGCTTTACATAGTCATGGTGATTATTTTATATGATTATTTCTCTTTAATTACCATTAGTATTAGCACACTGTCATATAGAAAAACTTTTTTTGCCCTAAAACAACTATAAAATACTTTTAATAACCATTCAAAAAACAAATGTAAAAAGTTGATAACTAAAGTTCTTTAATTTAATTTTTGTTATGTGTAGCTCGCTTTACCTCTCCTAAAGGAAAACAAGCAGACTAAACCTTTATTTCCCATTTATTATCTGGCTCCACTTTCTAAGGTGTCAATTTTCTAGGTTGCTCATAGAATTAAACTTATAAAATGATAAATACTTCTGTATCCAAGAATATCTACTATTGGATTTCTCCTTTTGATACATTCTATTTAAAAATCAGTCTGGAAAATCTTGCAAGGGCAGTACCTCTGGCAACATTTCCTAGCCTGACTGCTTTCTGAAATCCATGGTCAGGCAGCTGGGGAGTCAGGATCAAGTACCTGCCTCCTACCTGTCGTGGGAAAGTTTGAGTCATGTTTCTAGACGTCAAAGAAGATTATGTTAGAAACTTTGTGTTAGAGATTTCTGTATCCATTACAGTTACATCATTTTAATTTTTAAGTTTTCAGAAGATTTCCTTAGAATCTGATACTCTTTCCAGTGTATGTTTTCATCATTCCCTGTACTTGCTGGAAAAACAGTGAGTATACTTAGATTGAAAGGCAGCAGAAGAGTGGAATGAATGTACACGAGCAACTAGCCCTGCACACCGTGCCAAGAAGAAAAACAAGGGCCCAGCATTTCACCCTGAGCACATCTGGGCCCCAGATCTTTAGCTTCTTCCATTGCATCGCTCCCTTTGGGCCATTTCAGCACAGGGCTGTTGGGCACAGCATTTCTCCCTGCTGCTAGACAAGGTCCCTATGGGTGCTGACAGGATTCCCCACCTCTTGCCTCTGTTGGCATCACACCTGCTCCCCGCTGTCTGGCGTCCATCTGTCCACAACACTGTCTAGAAAGTCTCCCATATGTGTATCGTATGGGTGTGCAGAACTTCACAAGTGAAACAAGACAGTTAAAGAAAGCCAAGAATTCTTACCTGGTGCAACCAGGAATCCATATTCTCAGAAGGAAGCCTCCATGTTTGCTCTAAACTACTAGAACAAAAAGCTTCTCTTCATTAGCTTTCCTACTTGGTTGTACCCCCACTTTCTCTGATGCTCTGGAGAGAAGTGGACTCTGATTATTCAGAGGGTAACAGACACTTGCCCTTAAATTGACTGTATTTTCAGCATCCTTAGGACTGTAGTAAGGGGCACCAAAAGACAATTCTCTTCTTAGCCAAGGATTTCTGTATGATCCCCATCACTGTCTAGGTAAATATATGGTGGAGGGTGGCACAAAAATAGCCACCTGGACTACCAAAAGGCCGTCACTTCTCATTCTCCTTGGAGCTATATCCAAGGACAGAATAAATCAAATTGCTACAAACTGGAGTGACACACAATTTTGGAGAAGATGATTTATGCAATGTAAGCTGGCTTACATTGGCAGTTTTGCAGAAGAGGAAATTCAACTCTTCTCTGCATCTTGTCATCATTTGTAGGTAGATTGACTGTATCACTTACAATAAATGAACCAAAATGTTAAATGGGGCTAACTTGTTCTAGATTAAGAAGACTGTTAATTACCAACTCTACTAGCTACTCCTTGTGTTACCTAGAGCTGGTTATTTACCTCTTTAAACTCGATTTTCTGTATCTATAAAATGATCTTTAAAAAAAAATCTTACTTAAGAGTAATTGTGATAAATAAGAAATTATTTAATACACTGACTAAAAGTGTTTGAAAAATTATAAAGCAATAAAAATATTCTTTATTTTTAATGCTTCTGTTTATACAATTCGCAAGATTCCATTAACCATTTCTTTTTGAATTTCTGTCATTATCTGTTCCTTGCATGTTTAATTTTATGATTATTTATATTGCCCTCAAGGATCCGGACTTCCTCAGCTATTGCATCAGGCAGTTCAGAGGCAGGGTGGTTCCAAACTGCACATTGTTAAACCAGGTCGCATGTTAGAGCACCAAACAAATCACAACATAAAACTTTTATATTTAGCATTAGGAAAATTAGAGCATTTTACCGTTAAGATGTTTATAAAAACAGCTTCATCTTTTCTTCCTTGGAGATATTCTGACCTCCTTCACAGGATGATTGTGATGAATATCTAATAAAAAATTATTGTAAAGCACTTTGCAAAAATAAAGTACCATATAATTGCTTAAAATAATAAGTAGGTTTGAGTTCATTATTACACAGAGCAATTGCCACCAACAAGATATCTAATCCCTTAATTGTTCCACATTCCTTTCTTAAGGACTTTTTATACTCTGTCTTGGGATATTTACCTTGCCTGTTTCTACAGGCCTCTAACTGCACAGGTATCAAAAAGTCCCTGGAGGTTTACAGAAATGCTGATGATCCTCTTCTCTCTACAGCAGTTCTCAGCAGTTTCTACAAGCTGAACCTGAAACTGCAATAGCCCCAGTTGCCTAAGTTGTCTGGGCTGAACTGTCAAGTGGAAAAAATCGCTTTTCATTAAGATAAAGCCATTTCCTGTTGTTTCAGTTAGCGGATTGGTTTTCAGTGGAGAATCTCTCTTGTAACTTTACCCACGTACTGGTATGAATAATTTTCCAATTTTCCTTCAGAATAACCATACAGATTTCTGTTTTTTAGTGGATCTGTTCACATTGGGCTTAGGAAGAGGAGTGAACAGTTAAAACTAGTAAGTGTGCTATCAATAATAATATCATCCCCACCACTGATAGTAACAACTGATATTTATTGAGTACTTAAAAATATTCCCAGTTCTGTGCTAAATGCTCTATAAGCATTACCTATTTTACAGAAATCTAGCTGTAGGTACAGTGAAAGGCTTCAATATTTATCCAACATCATATAGGTAAATAAATTTCAAGCCTTGGCAGTCTGTTTCAGACCTGTATTATTGTTCTAATAGTGATCTTTCTAAAAATGAAATCAGCAGGTTTTTCTTTGTGAAGATGAAAGCCATGAAGATTGGATATGTCCAAGGACTTTTATATATTTTGAGTTGCCATTGTTTGTTAAATACACATTCAACGACTTTTAATCTGGATGCACTAATATTACACAGGAATTTTCACAAGATCAGGAGGTGTATCAGCTCCTGTAAATACAGTTGAAGTTTTTAAACTTGTGTCCATTTTCATAATTCCCTGAAAATATATGCAGATTATTGGGTAGGTTATATCTTCCACTAGTGTTCCTAAGCACAACGGTATTTTATGTCTGCTGAAGTTTAAAACCAACTAAAAGATAAATACCAGCAAAAGAGACACAGATGTATAGAACAGTCTTTTGGACTCTGTGTGAGAGGGAGAGAGTGGGGTGATTGGGAGAATGGCACTGAAACATGTATAATATCATACAAGAAATGAATTGCCAGTCTAGGTTCAAGGCAGGATACAGGATGCTTGGGGCTAGTGCACTGCGATGACCCAGAGGGATGGCATGGGGAAGGAAGTGGGAAAGGGTTCAGGATTGGGAACACGTGTACACCCGTGGCAGATTAATGTTGATGTATGGCAAAACTAATACAGTATTGTAAAGTAATTAGCCTCCAATTAAAATAAATAAATTTAAATTTTAACAAATTAATTAATTAATTAAAAAAGAAAAAAAAATACCAGAGAATATCACAGTGAAAAGTTGCAATTTTTGTAAGTATTATTTGTCCTCATGTGAATAAGGAGTGATATTACTAAAAGGCCATGCAAAATTGTGATTAAGCACAAAATTCAGGGTCCAATAAGCTGGTACTCAACTATCGCATCACCCTGAGAAAGTTACTTGATCTTAGGTTCATACTCTGCAAACTTAGGTTCATACTCTGCAAAATAATAGTAAAAATAACAATAATGATTAACACTTAAAAAAATGCTTTTATGCCAGGCACCGCTCTAATGGAGCTATACATATTAACTAATTTCTTCCTCATGACAGTCCTAAGAGACAGGCATTTTAACAAAGAGGAAGGTAAAGCATATACAGGTTAAGTCATTTGCCCAAATTCCACAGTAGATGAATGGAGAAGCTGGGATTCAAGTTCACAAGTCTGACTCAAGAGCCCAGAATCTTAATTGCTGTCTGAAAGCACATAGTTGAGTGTCTGCCATGTGCCAGGCTTTAAGTAAGAAGTCCTCTATTGGCAGTGGAGAATAATAGCAATGACCATTTATTGACTGATCACTGAAGAACAAGGGAGGAACATTTTAGGTACTGTTAAATTTTCATATACAATGATAGTCTTGAAAAACCAGGGACAGGAATTATCTTTGTTCCCAAGAAGAGTTGTTCTAAATGTGGCTTTAATGTATGAATTAGACATGTCCTTATATCCTCAGGTTAAAATATCTCACCCTCCATCTTGTAGAAATTTGTCTACAGAGGGTGATTTATAAATCATTCAGCAACAGATGATGTTATAACTAAAGCAGTGGGAGTTTGGAAATACCTACATCAGATTAAGCCTGTGTTTATTTCAAAAAGGGCTCTGATCTAGCTTGGATTTTTGGCAGGCTCAACATGAGGCCAACATGAACTATTGTAAATCAAAGCTTTTTTTTTTTTTTGAATGTCAAACTTGGAATATTTCCAGTCCCAATTAAATATCATTTGATGTGTTTTGGTCTTCTATTTTTTTAGGCAAAAACTTTCCTTTCCCTTCTCATATTTATGGTCATGAACTCTGCTTAGACTTAATGCTTTTGAAAAGTTGCTCCAGAAAATTTTAAACACCTCAGGGCTTTTACAATTTTTGTGCCAAGAAATACAGACCAAGGTAGAGCTAGAACACATGGATAAACTTAAATATAAATATAGATATCAAATCTACAATTACCACTTCATTTTCTTCATCAGATTGTTTCAAGCTTTTGAAAACTCTGAATCCCGATATAACTTTGCACCTCCTCTGCAGATTGCCTCAGTATTTTTCAGATTACATTTATTATTATAAAGTAATAAGTAGCTCATTCCTGATTTAACCAATGGGGGAAGAAAATCAGACAGCAGTCACACCATGGGAAGTTACTCAAGGGAAAGCTCTTTAAAAAGTCTCTCAAGAGATTTTGTTAACAAAATAATTTATGATTATCTCATACTGCGCATGGATAACCCTCATAAATTTGGCACAGTACAATCCAATTAATTATGCATCCTAAATGGCTTGATAATTTATGAAATTGTGGAATTCTGTTAAGCCTTACTTTTAATAATGAATACAGATTGTAGAGAAAGGAAAATTTTGTAACTGCAAATCAGAAATGTTCTTTGGGTCATACAACAACATCCACCTTGCTGTGGAGATTACTGGATTATTGGAGAAATGGATTTACAAAGATCTTAGTACAGCTTTTATTCTTGCAGAGTGTTTGAGGCTCAGATTACTTTTGTCATTCACTGTTGTCTTTGTGTGTAGCGGTGTAACTCTGCATTTTTTAAAGCTTTTCTTTAATTGAAGTATTGTTGATTTACAATTTTGTGTATAACAAAGTAATTCAGTTATATATATTTCTGGTTTGTAAACAAGTTCACTTGTGTCATTTTTTAGATTCCACATAGAAGTGATATCATATGATATTTATGCTTCTCCAACTTCACTTAGTATCCTAATTTCTAGATTCATCCACATTGCAGCAAATGACATTAATTTTATTGCATGTATAACTTGTATGACTGTCAGTACCATCAAGATACACAAATATATCCTCACCACAAGTCTTTCTCATACTCAGATTCTATTGGTTGATACTGTTGTTCCATTCTATATCACTGTTTATCTACTCTCTTTTAGTTCTATCAGTTGCTAAGAGTAGGATATTACAACCCTTGACTACAGTGGTAGATTCGCTTACTTGTTTCAGCTTGTCAAATTTTGCTACATGCACTTTGAAACTGCTGTTTGGTTCATACACATTCATGACTTGATATTTTCATTGTTATGTAGTATCACTCTTTGTCTCACTAGTTTTCTTTGCTCTGTGGTCTACTTTGTATGATATTAATATAATCACTTTTTAAAAACTGTGACTTAATTCACTTTCTTAAAAAAAGTAGTCCTTGCTTTTCATATTAAGTTCATGTTTGTGTGATACATCTTTTAAAATTCAACCTACAAATGTCATTATATTTGAAATGAGTTTCTTTTAGATAGCATATAGTTGGATCGTAAGTTTTTTTTAATTAAATCTGCCAGTCTCTGTATTTTGAGTAATAATTTTTTTTTTGCTTTAAAGTTCTTGTCAGGTACCAATGTCTTCATTTTGGTAATTGTCAATAGATTGTCTTTTGTCAAGTTGTGTTTCCTGTTCTGGGTATGATCAATCATTTTTCATCCTACTGTGGGTATTCTACATATCAGGGAACTCCTGATTCTGTTTAAATATTTTGTTTTAAGAGGTAGTCATGCTATTTTAGAGTCATGTGTAGGTACTAGTCTACTTTTTAATACTGTAATTCCCATGACAATTGAGCCTTCCTATCCCTTGCAATGCCATACTGATGGACTTTGTTCTTCTGTTGCCTCTGAAGCTGCCACTCAGTTTTTTTCAGGTACCACTTGGGCTACCTGGTGCCAGTGGATGGGAAGTTCAGGAAAGACTGGGTCTTAGTAACTTTATGCCACTGACAGAAGATTAGGAGATACTAGGTGTCTTGCAGGTGCCAGCATAACAAGCTTGCAGATGCTGCTGGAGTTTGAGGCTTCTCACAAGGTCTCTACTTGGTTGCCCCTTTCCCAGTGCTTGGGCTAATGAAAGCAGACTTTTCTTACACTTTGTTGTCGTTGTTGTTATGTCTGTGCCTGTGGGGTTAGACAGTGTAGTCTGGGCTACTGGCTTTTCGGTAAATACATAGATGATAAGAAAATCTAGGGACAGAAGCCTCACTGCGGTGTCAGTCCTTAAATCTTGATTTCTTCTTCTAGCCCACTTCTCCTTTTCATCTCTTTGAGACTTTTTATGATTTTTGCCTAATTATTTCCATGATATTCAGCTGTTATTTAGAAGAAAGTAGGTCTATACCATCTTTTCCTGGAAGTGGAAATCTTAATTTCTTTGTGTTTCTATTTTCTCACATATAAAATGGACATAATATTACCTACTAGACAATGCTGTTGAAGAGCTGGACATGTATGAAACATTTGGTGTAATGACTAGCAGATTGAGAGACTCAACAAATGTTAGCTTTCTTTCCCATTTCCTTCTTTTCCTTTAGTCACGTTTTAAAGATGTGTAGGAAATTTTCTCTAATATTTTCACAGTTTTTGGAATAATCAGGTCAAGCCAAAACCATACCCCTTTCTCCCTGCTGAAAAAAAAACTCACAGTTTGCAACTACTTTCCACTAAGTTTATTCTGAAGTTTCAATTCATGGCAGAGAACTGTGGAGTCTCAGTTGAGAAACACCTAGGGAAACCTTTTTTCTCCAAATTGCTCATCACAAAATAGTCACTTATAAGGTATGAAGGAGAGATTTACATTGGGGAAAAAATTAAAGTGTTTCTCCTTTACTTTTATAAATGGGAGAACTGACTGACAGTTATCTCACTATTGGCAGTAGAAGGATCCTCTAAACCAAATCCAAGACAAGTGGTGTTTTCTTTCCAATCTCACCTTTTGTGTTTATGCCTGCTTATCCAATAAATCAAAATAGTATTTCACAAAAAAGACATATTTACAATGGAAGAAATTCAGCTGTCCAGTAAGATACCCATTCAAATTCAGTCACTTAGTTTATGACATATATGACACCGCCATACAGTCAGGGAAGGTTACTTTTCTCCAGTAAAGTCTCCACGTCAAATACATAGTCACATAGAACAAAAAATAAGAAGTTAAGGAAAAAAGCTTTTGTACAAAGAAACTTATCTATAATTGGTGGATAGAGAGATGATAGATAGATGATAAACAGATTTAGAGAACATGTGTTTCAAAAGAAATTAGTGCATGATAGCATATAGTAAATGACAAATAAGTAATAATATAAATAATCACAACTCTGAGCAATAGTAATTTCATTAATGATGTGGGAATCAAAGCAAGCCTTGAAAGAAAAATAGGACCTAGATAAATAGAAAGTCTCTTTCAAAACATACTTTGAAGTAAGTTGGTAGAGGAGCTGGAGAGTGGGGAGAAGAGGAAAGTCACTAGCCTATGAGGCATCTCAGTGCTGATCAGATATAGGCAATTTCCTCCAAAATGGACTCTGCCTTCAACAGGACTCAGGGTTTGCAAGAAGTAGAGATACAGGTGTGTGAAATGAGTGCACTTTTGATAAAAGCCAAATTTCTTTGAACAAAGGAGTTGAATTTTCTTTATATGTTTTAGCTCATTTTCCCCATTTGGATGTAGTATGTGTGTTAGTCACTCAGTCGTGTCTGACTCTTTGTTACCCCATGGACCATAGCCCACCAGGCTCTGCTGTACAAGGAATTTTCCAGGCAAGAACACTGGAGTGGGTTGCCATTTCGTTCTCCAGGAGGTCTTGCTGAACCAGGGATTGAACCTGGGTCTCCTGCATTGCAGGCAGGTTCTTTAACAATCCACATCTCTCTAGTACTTTGGTCATTGCCTCGTACAAAAATATCTAAATCCACTACAGGGATTTTTCTTTAGGTTCTGCATGGAAGGAAACTATTAAATAGATACAAGTTGTACTTAAAGTTATTCTTATAATGCCTTCTCCCAAACAACACTATATTATCTAGCCCAAAAGAAGGCAAATAAGTCAGTCCATCCAGAATCCCAGGTTAACTCTGTGTAGATATTAAAATACTGAGTCTTTTTTCTTTTTAAAATTTTGTTATTGGAATATGGTTGATTTACAATGTTGTGTTACTTTCTGCTGTACAGTGAAGTGAATCAGTTATACATAAATATATATATTCACTCTTTTTCTTTACTTTGAGGAAAAACAAGGTATCGGAGTGTTTAGTTAGGATGAATAAGTTAATGTTTGAAAATAAAATTCTAATTCAAGCTCAAGTATGTATAAAACCAAGGTTTTCAATTGCAATGAGTCAAATGCTTTGCACTAAGCTCCTTTTCTACTTTCCCGTATCCAAATTTACCAAAAATCTATATAGCTTAGGGCTCACAGCTGGAGATCATAATTGTATCTACCTTCTAAGATTTAGGGGAAGATTTACTGAGAAATTCTTGGAAAGTTATCATGGTACATGGTACAATGTATGTGTGGAAAATTATAACTACTGTATTTATTTCTATTTTGCTATCTTCTTTTCTTCCATTTCTTCAAGCTCCCTCATTGACCCTGACTAATATAATGAACATATTTCTGCATAGGGTTTAAAATTAAGAATAAAATTTAAAAAATGATTTAGAACCTATGAGATATATTTTAGGTTAGCAGCATTTTGTCTACTGGTTGCTCTGACTTTGTAGTTGCACCTCTTTTTACTTACTCCGAAAACTTCAGCTTTCAATTTTATTAACACAAAACTAGCATCAATAACCTAATGACTACATTTCAAGATTGCTATATATGTGTGGGTATACATGTGTATTGTCTTTAGGATAGACAGTAAAAGTGAAAGTCACTCAGTCATGTCCAACTCTTTGCAACCACACAGACTATACAGTCCATGGAATTCTCCAGGCCAGAATGCTGGGGTGGGTAGCCATTCCCTTCTTTAGGAAATCTTCCCAACCCAGGAATAGAACCGGGGTCTCCCATATTGTAAGCGATTCTTTACCAGCTGAGCCACCAAGGAAGCCCAGGATATAGAAACTAACATCTTTTAAATGCAATTGAAATAATTTTTATGTGTAGGTTTACCTCCAACTTGAAATATAATTAGGTTTAATTATTTCAGTGCATTTTTAATTCTTGAAGACACATTTTTTATGTTTGATTCATTATATTAAAAAATATATGTAAAATACTTACATAATTCAAAATTGAAAACTATAAATTCAACATTCATTCAAAAATTGCGGGGGGCACTCCGCAGAAAGAGAGAGGCAGTGGAACTTCCCTCAGCAAAGCTGAGAGGTCCNTTCAAGTGGATTCAAAGCACCAGGTTGTGTGGATTGTAGGATATGGCCAGGGGAGGTTCCTGGGCCTCCTCTATACCCCTGATGATGATGGGGTCTTTGCTGGCAGGCCTTCTCCTGACTCCAGATGAATGGGGTAAAAGGCCTCTTTGGATAAATCTATTTATTGTCACCCAAATAAAATACACATCAATTTTCACTCTGGCTCAAATTGATCTCTGACTAGAATTCAAGATCATATATAGGTAATGATTTTTATTTTTTTAATTTTTATTTTTTTACTTTACAATACTGTATTGGTTTTGCCATACATTGACATGAATCCGCCACAGGTGTACTTGAGTTCCCAATCCTGAACCCCCCTCCCACCTCCCACCCCATATCGTCTCTCTGGATCATCCCCGTGCACCAGCCCCAAGCATCCTGTGTCCTGTATCAAACATAGACTGGCGATTCATTTCTTACATGATAGTATACATGTTTCAATGCCATTCTCCCACATCATCCCACTCTCTCCTTCTCCCTCAGAGTCCAAAAGTCTGTTCTATACATTTGTGTCTCTTTTGCTGTCTTGCATACAGGGTTATCATTACCATCTTTCTAAATTCCATATATATGTGTTAGTATACTGTATTGGTGTTTTTCTTTCTGGTTTACTTCAATCTGTATAATCGGCTCCAGTTTCATATTATAATTTTTAATATGACTTTTTATAAATAAGTTCATATTATAGCTTGCACCATTACCTGAGATATGAGGTACTATTAGAGTTGCCTTTCCTTCTCTCTCTCTTTCTCTCTTTATTGCATCTGTTATGGAAGATATATAGAGGTAGTGTATTTGCAATTGAATTCTCCCTTACATAGCAACCATAATCAGAAACACGGACATGGAGAAAGAAAAAAAATGGTAAAATAATAGTCCTACCTTAGGACTATTCCTGCAGTGCCCTATGCTATACAGATTCAGTGTTAAAACTAATGATAATATTGTTTAATTTTATTAACCTATCTGTAGTCACGAAGTTAGGTAGTAGGAATAAGATGCAGCTATGGATATTTTAAATCTCCTATGAACCTCTATGTAGACTAATTTGTTCTCCTTTTCTTGAAATAGCTTAAAATGCATTCACTGTAGAATTGAACTGATAATTTTCAGAGGGTCCAATTATTCCTAGATCCACATTCTCTGAGTGTCAGGGGCTGAAGAAGGATCTTAACTCTTTCAGTTAACTGAAAAATATTTTAATGAGTTACTACTATAAGAAGTTTTATCTCAAAGCCTAAGGCAGAACTGTTACAGGGCACTCTGTGGTACCTTAGTGGCCAACAGATGACTATGTCTTCATGAACAATCAACTCCTAACCAAGGAGTGACAGGTGCTCAGGGGATTCTAACTTGTTAACTTATAGTCTTATTCCACCAAAAAAGAAATATGCTGGAGCTTATGTGCCTAAATTGAATCATGTTTTTTTTTTCCTTTTTAATCTTTTTTTTTCTCATCATATGGGTTTAATACTTTCTTTCTGCCTCAGAAAAACTCGACTCATTGTGCCAGCTTCTGTTTTTATACCCTAATTTCACATCTAAAATTACCTTGACAATGTTTTGAGAGGACACATAGTTACTCCATGATAGAATAGATTTCAATTTAAAAATTCTCAAAATTGGAGCACAAAATAGACAATTCTATCAGAATGTACATTGCTTCTTTTTTGTAAGTTACTGGAAGTGTTTGTGAATAAAAGTTATACAATTCTGTCTGCCTCAAGTCTCAAGCTACTAATGATTTTTTTAATAGAACATGTAGATTATTTTAAAAGTTACAAAGTTATTCTATTATAGGTTTGTCCTTCCACCTTTTCTTTGACAGGCAGAGAGATGAGAGAAAGTGTAAATAAGTAAAGCAAATAGTGAGACTCCTTTGTTGCTGCTGTCTTACAGAGTTTTTCCATAAATATGGTGGTAAATGGATGCAGATTTTAATTTAAACTAGGATAGGCTGCCTTCTCCTCAGNTTTTTTAATAGAACATGTAGATTATTTTAAAAGTTACAAAGTTATTCTATTATAGGTTTGTCCTTCCACCTTTTCTTTGACAGGCAGAGAGATGAGAGAAAGTGTAAATAAGTAAAGCAAATAGTGAGACTCCTTTGTTGCTGCTGTCTTACAGAGTTTTTCCATAAATATGGTGGTAAATGGATGCAGATTTTAATTTAAACTAGGATAGGCTGCCTTCTCCTCAGTCAAACTTTCTCAGAGAAAAGTTGACTCAGGCATTTTTTTTTTTTTTTTTTTTTTTTTGGTCTTGTGATACATGTTTTAACTAAGGTTCCCAAACTATTCCTGGAAATGTGTGAAGGTGAGATAGCTACTTTAGAGTGTGGCCTTAATTCTAAAGGTAGAAGCTATCCTTATTGAATTCTCCTTCAGGTCCAAAAATGTCCACATCCCAAAGGATGATGGAGAAAAACAAAGGTAGACTAGAAATAGTGCATAGGGTGAGACAGTCTGATTCTTTGAGTACTCCTGTAACACTAGACCTTCAGGATTAGGAGACTAGAGGTTATAAAAGAATCAGGAAACTCCATTTTACATATTGCATGACTCCCAGGATTCTTTAAAAAATGATTTAGGTCCAAGTCACCTTGATCCTGGACTTAGTGCCATCTCATCACTGCAGAGAAAACCGAAATCACCAAGGAAATAGACCCTCTGAAAGTGAAAGTGAAAGTGAAGTCGCTCAGTCGTGTCTGACTCTTTGCGACCCCGTGGGGTGTAGCCTACCAGGCTCCTCCATCCGTGGGATTCTCCAGGCAAGACTACTGGAGTCGGTTGCCATTTCCTTCTTCAAGAGATCTTCCCAACCCATGGATCAAACCTGGGTCTCCCGCATTGCAGGCAGACGCTTTGCCATCTGAGCCACCGGAGAAGACCTTCTGAAAAACATGGAAAACACAATGTTCTCTGCAGATACTGCTAACGATTCTTTTCTGAAAGAAATCCAGGAAAAGCTTCCATTTCCCTCCAAATGGAAAATACTGGAAACTATGATGCCATAAGGCTTATAGGCAGTTCTGACTTCCAAAAGAGGCAAATAAACAACTCATGTTTGAATTCACTCCAAATAATTTTCCTATGTGTATTAATGACCTGAATGCACACACACACCCCAACAGAACATACAAAAACACCCACACATATCTATAAGCTGTTGGAGAGAAGGATCTGAATTTTTATTATTTTGGACCTCAAACTACTATAGTCCTGACTTTAGCATAATAAATTCTTGTTAAAATGAAAGAAAGAATGAATGGATAATATGCCCATGTGTGTATTAGTCACTCAGTCATGTCTGACTCTTTGAGACCCCATGAACTGTAGCCTTCCAGGTTCCTCTGTCCATGGAATTCTCCAGGCAAGAATTCTGAAGTGGGTTGCCATTTCCTTCTCTAGGGAATTTTCCTGACCCAGGGATCAAACCCAAGTCTCCTGTATTGCAGGCATATTCTTTGCCTTCTAAGCCACCAAAAATGCAGTTAGCTTATAATGGAAAATACACTACAGGGAAGCCCACAGTCCGCATTATTATGCCAATCATTTATGAGAGTCAGCATTATGTCCTCTCCTCTTTTATCGCTGTGCCAGGACACAACATCATTTGCTGCACAGAGTCTAGGTCCAACAAGACCCACAGAGGATATGGTTCCTACCTACCACTTCTGAGCTCATATGAAATAGGATGCTGTGGGGTCACTTGGAGGAAAGCCAGCCTATCAGTGGAAGAACTGATGCCCAATAGGGTAAATTTCAACCAATGAGTCTGGAGGAGATGGAAAAGCCCAACAAGATAAATTCTTCTCTTTTCCTTTCTCTGATGGATTATTCTCAGAAATAATGTTTCTGCAAAGTCTGTCTGGAAGATCTCCCATATGACCAAACATCTACCTCTGTTATATATATATTTTTCTTTTTCTGAAAATGTGGGCAAATCAATACTGTACCATCTTGTTCTTGCTTTTGTTCTTTTCCTGAATCACTTTTCTTTTCTTTTCACTCTTGCTTCCCTTGGATTGTACCACCTAGTAAAGCTTTAGCAAGTCAGCTTTGCCCTGATCTCTGTTTTCTGGACAACCCAGGTTACAGCTGTTGAAAACTAAAGGGTCAGAGAGTTTAAATAAATGATCAGTGTCTTAAAGCCTTTAATTCATAAAACTAAGTTTCAAACCAAGACTATCTGATGCCAAAACATGTATTTTACTTTTCTTTACGAAAAGTTTGCTTCTATCTGCTGTGAAGTGGAAAAGTGCCCTATAACTAAATGCTATTTAATTTTACTTTAATAATAGAAAATACACTATAGCATCTTTTATGGTCTTTCTATGGCAGTATTTATCATTATATTGTACATGTAGAAAATGTGGCAAATAAAAAACACATTATTGCCTAAATATCAGATAACTAAAGTTTAATTCTGGCATGTTCAATAAAATGCTACATTTTTATTGTTTTAATAATATTTATAATTATTATTATTATCAAAAAGTCATGAAGAAATATAGTGGCCTTGAATCATGAAGATATCTAATCTCTAAATTTTTATTTTGTATATAACCAAATTTAGCATTGATTTAGTTATTGACTTTTCTATATTGTTATTTTAAGTAGTGTAGAAAGAACTTGATGAGAAAGAAGAAGATAATAGTAAGCCCTCAATATAGTGCAGAAATGGTCATCAAGCTTGGGAATAAAAATTTATAGAGTTATTGTGTCTCTGCATCACTAGGAATAATCATATTTTGTAAATTGTTTACAATTGCCTGAGATATAACATTATCACCTAGAAATTCCAAACCTCTTGCAACAATTCCCTTACAAACAAAATCTTGATATCTAAATTCAAATTACAGCACCAAAAAAGGAATTGCACCAGTAGCCTTCGTATCTGAGATCCATTGGCCTTAACTCTTTATTAACCAAAGAATGACTTGTAGCAAAACAGTGTTTACTTAGTAGACTTTAACTCTGAAATAGTCATTACCCAGGAAATTCTTACCTGGACCATAACATAGTGCTTAACCCATAACTTGGCACAGAGTCAATATTTGTTGAAGCATATTTTGTGGGAAATTCTTAAAGAGATGGGTGTACCAAACCACCTTATCTGTCTCCTGAGAAACCTGTATAAGAGTCAAAAAGCAACAGTTAGAACTAGAAATGGAACTGACTGGCTCCAAATTGGGAAAGAAGTATGACAAAGCTCTATATTATCACCCTGCTTATTTAACTTCTATGCAGAATACATCATGTGAAATTCTGGACTGCATGAATCACAAACTGGAATCAAGATTGCCTGGAGAAATATCACCAACTCAGGTAGGCAGATGATACCACTCTAATGGCAGAAAGTGAAGAAGAACTAAAGAGCCTCTTGATGAGGGTGAAAGACGAGAGTGAAAAAGCTGGCTTGAAACTGAACATCTAAGATCACGGCATCTTGTCCCATCACTTCATGGAAGATAGAAGAAGAAAAGATGGAAGCAGTGACAGATTTTTTTTGGCAGTGGGGCTCCAAAATCACTGTGGATGGTGCCTGCAGCCATGTAACTAAAAGACACTTGCTCCTTGGAAGGAAAGCTATGACAAACTAGACAGCATATTAAAAAACAGAGAGATCACACATGTGAGAGTTGGACCATAAAGAAGACTGAGGACCTAATAATAGATGCTTTCAAATTGTAATGCTAGAGAAGACTCTTGGGAGTCCCTTGGACAGCAAGGAGATCAAACCAGTCAGTCAATTCTAAAGGAAATCAACCCTGAATATTCATTGCAAGGACTAATGCTGAAACAGAAGCTCTAATACTTTGGCCACCTGATGCAAAGAGCTGACTCATTGGAAAAGACCCTGATGCTGGGAAAGATTGAAAGCAATAGGATAAGGGGGTGCCAGAGGATGAGATGATTAGATAACATCACTTTCTTAATGGACACGGATTTGNACTTTGGCCACCTGATGCAAAGAGCTGACTCATTGGAAAAGACCCTGATGCTGGGAAAGATTGAAAGCAATAGGATAAGGGGGTGCCAGAGGATGAGATGATTAGATAACATCACTTTCTTAATGGACACGGATTTGAGCAAACTCTGGAAGATAGTGGAAGACAGAGGAGCCTGGCATGCCGCAGCCCTTGGGACTGCAAATAGTTGGACATGACTTAGCAACTGAACAACAATAATAACAACTTAAAATTTCCATGGCATCTTAAACAGTGTGTCCAGAAGCAAATTCAAGGACTGCTTCCTCCAGAGCTACCCATTTTCCACTTCTCTGTCTTAGTCAATGGGGCCACTGTTCATTCATTTTGCAAGTCTGAAACCTAGAAATTGCTTTTGACATTGTCGTTTCCCTCTCTCATTATTAGTAACATCTGCCAATTTATCTACTACACATCTCAGCATTATCCACATGTCCTATCCACTATTCTTGTCATCACCCAAGTTCAACCTACCGTTATCTCTCCCTGGACCTCTGCAAAAGTCCCTTAGATATTAATAGCTTTGTGTTTCTCCTCTTGCACCCTTCTCAATTTAGCCTCCCTGTTGAGAAAGTGGTCCATTACTAATGAAAATTAGGTGATACTAAATGCACCTTCCCCAAAGCCCATAGTTTAAAACCAGTCAGTGGCATAACACTTCTCGGTACTTTCAGAATAAAGACTTTCTGGGCTCCTTGATGCCTAATCTCTGCAGGAGCACTTTGGAATACCCGCCTGCTTGATATTTGTGCTTTTGTTACACATTGCCTCCTTAAAAGTGCTTCCCTGGTGGCTCAGATGTTAAAGCATCTGCCTCCAATGCGGGAAACCTGGGTTCGATCCCTGGGTTGGGAAGATAACCCTGGAGAAGGAAATGGCAACCCACTCCAGTATTCTTGCCTGGAGAATCCCATGGACAGGGGAGCTTGGTAGGCTACAGTCCACGGGGTCACAAAGAGTCGGACACGACTGGGTGACTTCACTTTCTTTCACTTTCCTTAAAAGCATCATGGAGCTCCTGCCAGAGAGCCTCTGTGCACGTATATTCTAACATCCCCACCCACATCTATACACATGTAGCTTCACCTAGTTAACTTCTATTAAGCCTTTAGATCTCAAATCTGGCACCATTTACCCAGGGAAGCCTAATCTGGTTCTCCATTAAACTGTACCACTTTCTTCCANCTGTGCACGTATATTCTAACATCCCCACCCACATCTATACACATGTAGCTTCACCTAGTTAACTTCTATTAAGCCTTTAGATCTCAAATCTGGCACCATTTACCCAGGGAAGCCTAATCTGGTTCTCCATTAAACTGTACCACTTTCTTCCAGCAGTCGAGTTTTGATTGCTTCACCAGTGGTCTGTCTCCTCCACTGAATTGGGAGTTCCATAAGAGCGAATATTATGGCAAATTTATTTTCCATCTCTCACCTTGAACCCCAAACATGGGATAGTATACAGAAGGTGTCAAACAGGGGACTCAAAAATATTTGGTGAGTGAGTGAATAACTTGTAAGTGAACTGTTCCTGCTCCACCAGGTTGTTAGGCAAGTCAATCGAAGGAAATGGAATACAATGGTTTTCTTAGCATCCAATACTGAACTTTTGAGTTGAATGTCTTTTCTCATCATGATGTTAGGTTTCAACCCATAAAATGAGGGTACGGTAAGTTATCCCTGTCTTATCCCTCATAAATTGCTCCTAAAATATCCTGTGCACTTAATAGGTCTGTTCTATATAAATACTAATTTTTCCCTACTAATGAGATGCCGCCATTGACATCACAGCCTGCCCACTACTACTGTTGAGCTGCGTCTAATTTATTCTTGTTGTGAAAATAGCAGGTAATTAAGAATGGACTGTTTTGTTATAAACACTCTCCCCATCCTGCAAATACACCTCAAACACACACATTTCCCCATATGTACATGTGCACATATACAAAGATGTATAAACCTGTTTCTTTATCACTCACCACCACTACTTGTTAATTTTGATTTATATATATATGGGCTTCCCTGGAAACTCAGTGGTAAAGAATTCACCTAAAGACATGGGTTTGATCCCTGGGTTGGGAAGATCCCTTGGAGAAGGAAATGGCAACCCATTCCAGTATTCTTGCCTGGGAAATCTCATGGACAGAGGAGCCTGATGGGCTATAGTCCATGGGGTTACAAAAGAGTCAGACACAACTTAGTGACCAAACAACAAATACGTGTGTGCGTGTGTGCATGTATGTGTGTGTGTGTGTGTGTATATATATATGTATATATAATTCAGAGCATTCATTAAAATATATAATCCCATGCTTATTTTATCTTGTAAAAATATGTAATTAATTAAATGGCATAACTGCAATGCATATGCAATGAATATTATGTATTGTAGATAATTATACAAAGCTTTGTGTACAGACTTTCCCAAACGAAGGTTTCATGTAAATGAGTAATGTAAATGCACTTACAGAATGGGTATGTTGATACTGAATGTGACTCTTCCTAATAGAATGGAAGTGTACCCCAGTGGCATTGATTTAGTCCTCCTTTTTTCACCTCCCTCCTCCCTTTAAACCCCCAGTTAAGTAGCACAGTGGCTTTTCACCTCTCTGCCTGGTTCATCTGGCCCAGNGGAGGAGGCTGAATAGGGGAGGAGGGGGAGGGGGAATAGGAGGAGAGCTGCGGCGGGAAAGGCCAGGCCTTGTTTAGGGGCAGCTCCCCGCCCTCCGCCCCAGAACCGAGGCGAGGGAAAAATGATTACAAAAAGGAGGGCGAGAGAGGAGGCTAAATCGTGAAATTAGTGCAAATCCAGCCTCTACCTCTTCTAGCTGTGTGACCTTGGGCGAGTCACTTAACCTCTTTCAATCTCACAGCCCTTGCCTATATAATGGCTACTAAAAGTTTAAATGAAGTGTGCAGAACTGTTTCTTAGGTACTTTCCATCACGCACCTATGTGCGCTATGACTTTTCAGTGCCACGCATCATGAGGGGTGATGGGGATACAGCCAGACACAGTTCTTGCACCCACGAGGGAGAGGGAGAAGATGGTAGGCAGACAATACCCCCCTTACACCTGGGCATAGGTACACACATTAGAGGTGCACCTCTGCCCCAGCTCTGACCGCGTTCCTTACATAGTGTCCAGGGACCATGCCTACCTGGCGTCTGTGCTTCTCTTTCAGGACCAAGTTCTTGGAACTTGTGACCCCTGAATTCCCTCCTCAAATGACTGGAGCCTATGGGCTCTTCTCCAGGCCATGTTCTCTAAGGTAGAGTCTGGGGACCCCTAGAAGTGGCTGAGGGGCAGCTGTGCTTGGGGGAGGAGCACGTCACTCAGACATTTGAGCTTCAGTGTACACAGATGCCTGGAGAAGGCAATGGTAACCCACTCCAATACTCTTACCTGGAAAATCCCACGGACATGGACGGAAGTGCCTGGTGGGCTACAGTACACGGGGACGTGAAGAGTCGGAGACAACTGAGCGACTTCACTTTCACTTTTCACTTTCATGCACTGGAGAAGGAAATGACAACCCACTCCAGTATTCTTGCCTGGAGAATCCCAGGGACAGAGAAGCCTGCTGGGCTGCCATCTATGGGGTCACACAGAGTCGGACACGATTGACGCAACTTTGCAGCAGCAGCAGTACACAAATGCTTAGTGCAGGACAGAGATGGAAAAAGAGGGCAAGAGGGCCAGGGCAAGTGCTCCCACCACCACCTCAGTTAAGCACATAAATCTGAGGAGTCCGGGGATCCTAAATTTGAACCTGGTCTTCCATGGCATTAAAGATGTATATTTGTCAACGTATAATAGAGCATATGAACAGTTGGAGTGATTTATAATTTTAAATAATTTAGGTAGACATGTTGCATCTGTTTGTACTTTTGCCCCAAATTCTGCTAACATTAGAAAAGGGCCTGTATACAGACTTGAGTCTTTTGAGCAGTTGATATCTTCGAATGACTGGTATGCCTTTGAGAGAGCAAGCAGAGTGGCTTCCCCAATCCCCTGTTAAATGACTCTCCTGCAGATCCATGCTGGACATGAAGACCTTTGTCCAGGATAAGACAGCCCAGTGAAGCTTCTCTCTGTTGATGACTAATTCAAGGCAGGGACCATAAAGATAGCAGATGCTGATACTCTCTACAGAAGGAACTCTTCTAGTGAGTAAGAGGTATGTTTATTGCCATTGATAATCTGGGGCTTGAAGCCAGGCCTCCAAGGTCAAGGTCAGTCAAAAAGGATTAGACTGCTGATCTAAACACATACAGCACCCCACACAAAGGAGGTGGTTGAAAAAGCAATTTGGAAATCACATTAGGAGCATGCATGGATTATGTACATTTTCATATTTTTAGGTAAATCCTAACACCCAGCAATTCCACCCCCAGGCATACATTTTAAAGAAAACTAGTGTATGCTCAAAGCTTTTATGAACTGTAAAGACATGATTCTTATATTTTGAAAGAAATTGGGAGATAAGATTTAAACACATGTAATAATTACTTATCAATTACATTGCACATGTGCCACAGTAGACACAGAATATCTAAGGTGACATAGCTTATAATAAAATAAAAGCCCCAGAATTCAACAGAATAGATAACTTTTAAAATATTCATTAAATGGAATACTCTACAGCAATAATAATGAACAAACAACAGCTACATAGTCAATATAGATGAATTGCACAGACATAATTCTGAGAGAAAAAAGTTGTAGAATAATACATACAGAGTGAGTCCATTTATATAAAATTTCAAAACAGGCAAAACTAAACCTCATCCATACAAAGTTGGTAACCTGTAAAGATGGGAATAGAAGGACTTTCACAGAAGTCATGACAGTGGTTCCTGAACCAGGGAGGGAAGGACACGGGATGAAGGATGGTATCTAAAAGCCCACCTTCTACAGTGCTGGCAATGTGATATTCCTTAAACAGGGTCCACCTAAACTAATTATAAATCTGGGAAGGTGATGTTCAGATGAGAAAGACTCAGGAGTATTTGCCAAATACAAGCTTAAAATGAGACAACTTGTTGCAACTGCTGGTATGTATTGATTCTGTGCTTCATGAACAGAGTCACAGAGACTCTTGTTAGAATTCACAATTGNCCCAGTTCAAAAAAAAATTGAGTGCTTTTTTTCCTTAATATAAATCATCCACCAGCCTAGCTCCTCAGAGTCATTTGCAAGGCAGAGAAAGAGAGAGCTAGCTCGGCAGAGAGAAAAGGAGGGAGGAAAGAGAGAGTTGGGGAAAGAGAGGGATGTAAAGGGACCGAGTTCCTCCTCCACAGCAGGAGCGATGAACAGTCTGCGTGCACCCATTAGCGGTGGAGTGCAGACCTCAGGCTGACCTTTGGAGAGAGGCGAGGGAACAGGCAGTGCTCCAGTAGAATCACAATGAGGATGGGGCATCCAAGAGGTGCATTGTCTGGCTGGCTCCTAGGCCAAAGGGGTGATGGCATATCCCTTGCAAGTAGTACTAGTTTGTGACTAAGGTGCCCAACTCACAACAGAACATTGATGAATAGCATAATGACTGCACATTGAAAAGCATGGCAAGGAAGGCCATTGACCCTATAGTGAAAGGGAAAATCGAATGTGTGCATGGTACATCTCCCTCCTGCTCATACATACAGTGCATGCAAAACAGGTGTCAGAATGAGCCATCTTAGAGCATATTTGTGGTGAGAGTCCATTCAACTTTTTAAAGCTTCCAGGAAAGAGACGGCAGTGGCCCAGGTGTGATTCCTAGGTTCAAACCACTCCTTCCTTTTTGTCAGGAAGTTCATTGTCACAGCTAGAAAATATTCATCTTACTACAACTACAGACCATTTCCAATAAGAGTGAGTAGATTTTGTTAATGAGCACTAAAAATGAACAGAAAACCTTAATGTCATGCAATTGGATACCCTTTAACTGATAAAGTCAGTGTTCTGCCTAAAAAATGACCATTTGTGCAATATGCACACACATGAAAGCTTGCACTTCACATCATTTCTAGTTCTGCTTTTTAAGTAAGGGCAGGTTTTTCTTTTCAATAAGTGCAAATTATGAGATGCTGAAAAGTTGTGTGAATTTAAAGTTGCTATAAATGGAATCACATTTGAAACATGTTGAGTTTTCACATTTAAATAGCACATATAGCAAGATGAGTCCTTAGCAGGGTCAATAATCTGTGGTGCTTTTTTGGTTATTTTCATGTAGGCTTTGCTTATCAGGTTTTCTGATGCTTTGCTAGTTAGCCATTTTTTTGTACTTTGGTTTCGCAAATCTGGCCTTTCACTTTGGTGAGCCACACTCATAAGTCTTGCTCAGAAAAGTGGTCATAGTGGTAGAAGTTTTAAGAGAAAACAAAAAATTTAAACTTAAATATCTTCTAGTTAATCAAGCTTTATATTCCATCTTTGGCCAAACAATAAACAGATATAAGATAAAGCTGTAGACATTTAGCTGAAATTGTTGATTTCTAAATGAAATTATTGGTTTCTAGGTGAAATTCTGGAGAAGGCAATGGCACCCCACTCCAGTACTCTTGCCTGGAGAATCCCATGGACGGAGGAGCCTGGTGGACTGCAGTCCCTGGGGTTGCGAACAGTTGGACGTGACTGAGCAACTTCCCTTTCACTTTTCACTTTCATGCATTGGAGAAGGAAATGGCAACCCACTCCAGTGTTCTTGCCTGGAGAATCCCAGGGACGGGGGAGCCTGGTGGGCTGCCGTCTATGGGGTCGCACAGAGTCGGACACGACTGAAGCAACTTAACAGCAGCAGCAGGCGAAATTCTAGGCAGAGTTCTAGCTTAGCCTTGTTTGAAGGCTCTCTTCCATCCATTCTTCCAATCTGCCTTCAACTCTGAAAGGATGGATTCAGTTCAGGGGAATTTAATGGGCAAAGAGTTAATGCTGCATGGGAACTACTTGGCCTCCTAACTCAGGAATTCTATATTTCTCTCTCTTAACATACCTTGACATTTATTTCCTTGAGTTTGATGGACATCTCTCTTTTTAGTGCCAAATGAAGACCCCAGTCAGAAAGGCTTGTAGTAGATGGAGTAGGCTAATGCTCTAGTCTGGCTTTCGGTAAAATCTTCCCGCTTTATTCCCTTCCGTTTGTCTTCGACTCTGCCAGAACAGAAAGCCCATAAGCCAGTGATCTGAGTGAGCCCAGTGAATGCACAGCTCTGTGGGTTGCTCACTTCGTACCTCAAGGAGGAGTTACAATACCTAAGACATAAGACACTAAGGTGTTCATTCATAATGCAGTTGTTATTACAGATATATGGACCTGAGCTAAAAGTGGCCTTTGTGACCCACTGGATCCAGACAGGCTCACCAGCTCTTTTTCTGTTGGAGATGAGGGATGAGAGAAAGAAACACTCTATCAATACGATTTTTTGTTCTTTGGATATTTTGGTCAGTTGTACTTTTGGTGTGTCTGTCGTGGAATGTGGTTTGGCTCTAGAAAGCAGATCAAGAATTTGAGGTTTCAAGACTCTGTATCTTGGGTATTTTCTGATCTTGCCACAATTAACATTTGGTATAGTTACTCCAGATTAGGGGAAAGCAGCACAGCAGGCTGAGTATAACGCCAAGCCCTGTGTGCAGGGATGAAGGCCCATGAGTAGGGAGAGACCTCTAGTGTTAATACCTCAAACTGCAAGTGCACCTGCAAACGGGCTGAGCAGGCTCCTTGTGGGGAAGGGGGCAGAGCAGGAAGCTGGTGTTAGGAGGCTTTACGGGTTCGTATCTTGGCTTTGGGAAAGCTTACGTCTCAGGTGATTTGCTAGTGTGGTTTCTGGTCCTGTAAGCAATATCTTTTGTGGAAGATATTGACCCGGGTCTTCATAGACAATAAATCATGTCCTATTCAGCTCAAATCCCCCAGAACTTCCTAGGCTCTTGAATGGTGGTGGCTGGGATTGGTTTAAGTCTTCACCATCTTATGTTCTCCTTTTAACCAATTTCTCATCCATATTGAATGATTGTGGTTATGTGTTTCAAGAACACAGAATATAAATTTAACTACAGTAAGATTATGGAATTCATAATCTAACAGCTTTTTAACTGCTAGAGAGAAAGGAGTCTTCCCTTTATTTCCATAGTAAGACTTCCTAGGTAGACTTGAATAGTTCAACTATCATATGCCCACTGCAGACCAAGCTTGGTGATTAAAGGCAGTTCCATTATTGGCCTCAGAAAAGCCACTTGTAATGGTTCACAGCCCCTCCAGAAACTATGCTATTGGAATGACAGAGTATCCGTTCCTAAAAAGAAGTGGAATGCTATTCAAGGCTGTCACAATAGTAAATTTTCACTATAACCACTTTCTTCCTGCCAGTTTTTCTCCAGCCTCCTCTTTTCCTTCCATATGAACATTACATTTTATGTGAGGTTGCCTATTTGTTCAATTATAATAATAGCAACACTCTACACCATCCTATCTGCCAAGAATTTTTATAATCTCTCTCTTTCAACTAACCCACGACAAGCTCATGAGATAGCATGATAGATGCTCTTATGTGCCACCCAAAAACCCTTTGAAAGAAGAACTTGTTGCCCAGGATTAAGGAGTGAAGTAGGCAGGAGTCTTTACCTATCAGCTCCTAATAAGAATTGCCTGAGCTACAGATGGCTGCCTCACCCAAGATCAAACCCCTTTCAAGTTCGCTAATATCTGATGACTGATTGATGCCTACATAAAGTGTCCTGGTCATCTTAACCCAACTCTGGACACTTCTGAAAGACAATACTATCTCCAGAGCTCTCTATGAGGTTATACAAATCTGCCCTTGGGTCTATCTCACCTGACTCCTTTCTCTGTTTCTGCTCCTTCCCCATTCTTACAGGTGTTGATTCCAAGCGTACTTCTTAATAAACCTCCATGGTGTGACTCTTGACCATATACCCATAACCACTAGGCTCTCCTGCAAGAGGATGCTTGCATAACTAGGCTTTGGTTCATCACATGAATCTACCGTGGCTGCCAGGGGTGTAGCCAAAGGCATAATACTTAGGGATGACAATTAAACTTTGGGGTTTTCTATTCAGAGAAAGAGTCACAGACACTATAAAGCCACAACAGTTTTTTTCCCTACATAAGTGTATGGCAAGTTTGTTACTAAAAATTGTCAAAAATAAGAAAGTTTGTCAATGATTTCCCCACTTAAGTTAAAGAGGATTTAAGGTAATTCTTACAATGGTATCGCCTTCATTACCTTGCATCTGAATGCATCTTTATTGATGGTAGCTGGAAAAATTATAATCGTTAAACTAGGAACTGTGCATGACCTGGTGTCTTTTGTAATACATGGCAACCTTATATTTCCTACAAATGAACACTGTTTGAGTGAATATCACTTATCACATGACAGTGTAGTATCATGAGATTGCTCAGAATTGTAGGCAGATCTGTGTCAAACTCTTGCTTCTTTCTGATGTGTATGTGTGATTCACTGTATACTCTATGGTACTAAGCCAACACTAGCACAGAGTGGGTGACCAGTAAATATTGAATAAATAGACGAATGCATAAATGAATGAAATTTGGGAGAATCTTTAACTATTAATATATTCCAACCTTTAATTAGAATTTTTAATATCATTTCCTTTTAAAATTTCCATTGGCTTTTCTTTGTGTTCTGAAAGAGCATTTTATATGGTGCACTGTTACACATTTATTAACAAAATGTGTTCCTGATCATCTTTTAGGATAATAATTTGAATTTGTTTCAACATTGCAATTGGGATTAGTTTTGTTTGTTTAGAGTCAGTTTTTCTGTTTTTTATTCCTGGTTTTTATCTGACTTGTGACAATTTTTCTTGATTGTCTGATGATTCTTTGATCATTTATTCAGTTGTTTACCTGTTTTTCTTTCTCTATATAAGATCCCTATTAAATTGGGTGGAACTTTATTGGAATGGCAATAAGGACCAAAAGAAGAAATAAAGTTAAAATATTTCCACACATTTAGTAACTCAAACTAATTCTAAAAGCCACCACAAGAACAGATTTGATCTTCTCCCTGTCCTATAGCTAGCTTCTAGTAATTGCTTTCAGTAGAAGAGGTGAGGTAGCAGAATTTCACTTAATGTACTCGTGCTGGCTCTGATCATACTGAGAGCCGTATACACAAGGAGAAGGAAATAGCAACCCACTCCAGTGTTCTTGCTTGAACACGCCCATGAACAGAGGAGCCTGGCAGGCTATAGTCCATGGGTCCCAAAGGGCTGAACACGACTGAGCAACTGACACAAACTGAAGGAGTTGTAAAGGATGCAAGTGCATTAAGATGCTTGCTGTTGTTCTTGTCACTTGATTGGCCTCCTGATTTTTTTAAATTAGTATTTATTGAAGTATACCTATACAAAATGAGAGGTACCATTTATAATGTGTATGTTTATCAGTGTTGATCAATGATAGGATATTTCCAGCACCGTCAAAAGTTTCCTCATTCCTTCTGGGACTTTCTTGGTGGTCCAGTGGTTAAGATTTCATCTTAGAGTGCGGAGGTTGCAGCCATGATCCCTGGTGAAAGAGCTAAGATCTCATATGCCTCTCAGCCAAAAAAACAAAAGGCAGAATCAATGTGGTAACAAACTTAATAAAGACTTTAAAATGGTCTACTTAAAAAAAATTTTTTTAAGCAAAATTTCCTCATACCTTTTAACCATTGATCCCCGAATTTCTGGCCCCAGGTAACCAGAGTTCTGCTTCCCCACCCCCCCACTCTTTCAGCCACTGTGATTTTTGATCGGAAAGTATAGTCCATTTACATTTAAAGTTATTATTGCTAGGTATGTACTTATTGCTATTTTGTTAAGTGTTTTCTGGCTGGTTTATTTCATGCGGTGTTTAGGTTCTTTTCTCATTTTCTTTTGCGTATTTATTGTAAGTTTTGATTTGTGGGTACTATGAGCTTCCTATGAATATAATGGTCGGTTTTTAGTTAACAGCAACTTAATTTCGGAACTTAAATTTTTTTTCTCCCCACTCACATGTTATATTTATTGTATCATCTTTTACATCTTTTTTATTTTATGTATTTCTTAAATAATTTTTCCAGTTTTAGTTAATTTTGCTGCTTTTGCTTTTCAATCTTCATACATGCCTTATAAGTGATTGATCCATTACCTTTACTATATATATATATATTTTTTTTTTTCCAGTGAGATTTTTACTTTGACTTTTTCTATTAATTAGTATCATTTCTTTTCAGTTAAAAGAAGTCCCTTTAATAGTTATTGTAAGGCTGATTTAGTGGTGATGAACTCCTTTAGCTTTTTTGGTCTGAAAAACTCTTAATCTCCTCATTTGTACTGAAAGATAACCTTCCTGGTAGAGAACTACAGGGTTGTGATTTCAGCACTTTAAATATGTCATGCCACTCTCTTGCGGCCTGCAAAGTTTCTACTGAAAAATCTACTGATAGCCCTAGGGGGTTTCCCTCATATGTAATAAGTTGTTTTTCTTGCTGCTTTAAAATTTTTCTCATCTTTTTATAATTTTAATTATAATATGTCTTAATGGATTTCTTCCGGTATCTTATTTGAAACTCACTGGTCTTCCTAGACCTAGATATCTATTTCCTTTTCCAGTTTAGGGAAGTTTTCAGCCATTATTTCTTCGAGGACATTTTCTGGACCTTTCTCTCGTCTCTCCTTCTGGGACCCCTGTAAGGTGAATGCTTTCCTACTTTATAGAAAAGTAGAAACATCCCTGAAAGAGTCTTCACTTCTTAAATGTCTTTTCTTTTTCTTCCTGCTGCTCTGTTTGGATGAGCTCTATCGCTTTGTCTTCCAGCTTGATGATTTGTTCTTCTGCTTCACCTAGTTTGAAGAACTCCTTTAGTGTGTTGTTCAGTTCAGTT
>SJYV01019240.1:561429-654678 GCA_006410875.1 Neotragus pygmaeus
TATGGTTTTTCCTGTGGTCATGTGTGGATGTGAGAGTTGCACTGTGAAGAAAGCTGAGTGCTGAAGAATTGATGCTTTTGAACTATGGTGTTGGAGAAGACTCTTGAGAGCCCCTTGGACTGCAAGGAGATCCAACCAGTCCATCTTAAAGGAGAGTCCTGGGTGTTCATTGGAAGGACTGATGCTGGAGCTGAAACTCCAATACTTTGGCCACCTCATGTGAAGAGCTGATTCACTGGAAAAGATCCTTATGCTGGGAGCGGTTGGGGGCAGGAGGAGAAGGGGACGACAGAGGATGAGATGGCTGGATGGCATCACTGACTCTATGGACATGAGTTTGGGTAAACTCTGGGAGTTGGTGATGGACAGGGAGGCCTGGCATGCTGCAATTCATGGGGTTGCAAAGAGTTAGACACGACTGAGGAACTGAACTAAACTGAATTGATGTGTGTATAATCAGCAAAATCCAGAGTATGGGGAATGCTACAGGACAAATGGCATGGGTGTTTCAACAAGTGAGAGAAATGAGAAGAAAAAAAACTTTTTTAAGTTTAATAATTTTGTTAGAATATACCTAGGCATTTTTGGGGGGTGGTATATATTATCAGATATGCAATGTAATCTTTCAATATGTAGCTTCAAATATTTTATTATTTCATAAAAGATACCTTGAATTATAGTTTTTATACTTTTGTTTTATTGTTTTGGCTTTCTTCTTCATTTATATATTCTTTGCATATACTCAATATTATCACTTTCTCTTAAAGTGTTTGTCATCTATTTTGTTTCATTTGTTTTACAATTTGTTTTTCCACCTTCTATTTCCTTTAATGTGTCATCTGTTGTATTTATTAGCTTATGTCATGTGGTCTTTATAGCTTGTTATTTATTTCTAAAATTAACTTTCTTTTTCATACCTTAGTTCTATCTTCTCAATTAAAATTTTTTCTAATTTCAATTTAAGTTCTCTTTAATGTTCATTATCATTTTCTTAACATTTCAACCTTGTTTTAAAATAGTCTTAGTTCTGTCTATGGGAGTATTACTTTGCTTCTTCCTCTTATTTTATTTTTAAAAATTTACATAGAATTTGATCTTAGTTTCTGTCTCTCAGTTTTATGTGGAATTAGTTTTTTGTTTGTTTTGCTTTTTTATTTTGTTGTTTGGTTTGTTTGTTTGTTTTTGATAAGGCATAGTTTAGGAAAACATCCAACTTGACAGAACCTCATCTTCCTGACTTTGGTCTCCTCTACCATTTTGATTTGGACTTTCCCTTCCTTCTCTCTTGCATAATTTTGACTCCCCTTCCAAAAGTTCCTCCTCCCTGTGGGACTCTGTTCTAGAAGAAAGCCCTCACTTTCTACTTCAACCCCCCCTAAAAATCTTCTGATATATTCTGGAGTTGAGCTAATTGAGCTATATTTCCTTCATCCCTAATTATTCAATATGCTTTTGTATATTACTCACCTTTTATATAAGTCATCAATGTAAGGAATATTTGCGTAATGGTGATGATCAGAAAGGTCAGATTGATGCAGTTGACATTCAGGTAGATTTCCTATAGTTGCTAGAACTCCAACTAAACTAGATAACCTTTTCTTTTAGTCACAATGTAAACACTCCCTAATCTTAAATAGATTTCACCCAATACCTCTTCTAACTTCAGTGACCTAACACATTTTAGACCAACCAAATAAGCATAATTATTTGTTTCTTTCATTTAATATTCTTTTTCCTTGTAATCTATTTTGTGGAGTGTTTAGGAGGTAAAATAAACGTGATAGCACAAATCACCATCTTACATTGAAAGTAGTAATTTCTTTCTAGCATTGTGTAAAAATATTTGCAGCCATTTATGTAACATATGAATGATAATATGCTGATGTTTTACTTCATTGACAATGTAGAAGTTTTTTTTAAGTGTAATGAACAATTTTAACATGACATTTTAGTTTTTTCAGAAGACTCATAATTTAATTGAACTAACTTGACAGATATGCAATCTGCCTGTATTGTAATGCAACCTGTAATTTAATAAAAAATATTCTACATGTTATTATATTTCTTCTTTCTGCTCTTGGCCTTAGATTTATGTTGGTGCTTTTAGTTTCCACTGTTGTTTATAGTGTACTGTGAGATAAACTGAAGTGCAATCCATGTATATTAGTAATTATAAATTTTTAGAATGTCAGAGTTGGACAAAGTACAAGATGTTATCTAAACTTTTTTTTTAATCTGAAAAAAAAAAACCTGATGTTGATGAATGAGAAATAAAATGACTAGATCATATCCACCTGCCCTACTGATAGCCAAGTAGAAAGTAAAAGCAGTCTAATTCTTTCTTTTAGCTCCATTATAGACCACAATCTCTGTTTCCCTATGTGAGGTGTATAATGTGGTCTTTGGAGTGTTGTCTCTACAGAATGAAAATTCCATGTACCAATGCTTCTTAACGCTGTTCTCTCATATTTAGTTTTATGTTACTACACAAATACTATAATTTATTAAATTGAATTGCTTGGATTATTATACTGTGTTTAACAGGGCAAATATTATCTCATTGGGTCACCTTTAATTTTTTTTTGAGGACCAGAGTCAGGCTTTTTTTTAAATTTATTTTTAATTGGAGGCTAATTACTTTAACTTTAATTTTTATAAACATTAAATATGGCATGTTGCAATGTATCCATCTTAGTATATAAAAAGAAGTGCATCTTATAAATAGTGTATTTTCACAGGAAGCATTGTGTTAAGGATGTATTTTTTAAATTGAAGAGTCACAGAGGGGATTTTATTAGCAAATGGGGCAAATTGGGGAATTTGGGGATTATCAGGTTAGTAACAAATGAACAAGTGGAACACACTATAAATTCTCTCCCTTCCACTTTACTGCTTTTCTATTGTCTTTTGCTCTAATTCCTCTTTTTGTCTAATTCCTTTTTGATTTCCTGTTTCTCCATGATGTTGCCTCAGCATGCCCATTGCCTTTGCATTCTAAGCCTGCAAAGACTGACAGAACGCACTGGCGTCCCTGCTGTTGTGAGTNTCTTTTGCTCTAATTCCTCTTTTTGTCTAATTCCTTTTTGATTTCCTGTTTCTCCATGATGTTGCCTCAGCATGCCCATTGCCTTTGCATTCTAAGCCTGCAAAGACTGACAGAATGCACTGGCGTCCCTGCTATTGTGAGTGACATGACCTTGAACCTCTGTCGACATATCAGGCAGTTTGGCAGTGTGAGGGTCACTGGTAAGAGGTTTGTGTCTAAGTGGGACAACCAGATTTTAAGTTGCATGATATGTGTGCTCCAGCTAAATGTACGTATCAGATAGTTACACATTACAGTGATTAAACAAGTGTAGTATTGTATAAGCATATGTTTCTCTTATTGTTCCTGTGCGACAAAATACATTCATTTCTCTAAAGTGGATTAGCCAGTCTAGACATCCTATAAAATGTCAATGCAAGTATGGATCTTCTGTATACTGGTCTCAGGAGATCACAGCTTGTCTTCAATACTGCTCTTTTCTGGTCAGATCAGTACAGTTACACATTTTTTTTTCTTTTTTTGCACTTTGCCAACTGAAAATATCAAAACACAGAATTTCTTTTTATTTCTTAAACAGGAAGTTACATATAACCAGAGCTCAAGAGGGAAAAGTTAGCTGATAAATAAATACCCAAGAAGTTCGAAAGAAAGTTTTGTTTTTTTTTTTATTACCCACTAAGCCACGATAAGGGTTATTATCATGAGATAATCATTCCTCTGGAGCAATACAAGACAGGGGACACAGCTGAGTGCTATCATGCCCATGGGATGTGATTAGCTCATGATAACAGCATCCTCTGGACTCATTGCTATTATGAAATGTCTATTTCCCCCCCATTTTCTATATATAAATAAATGATTTTGGCGGACAGATTCAATTCCCACAAACTGCAAGTTTGCATTAAAATGCTTCAGCTGTGAGATTCACAGATATTAATCTACCCTTTTGGAATGTTGAACAGTCAATCAGAATCCTTCTTCGTCTCAAGCTGTTTTATGATATTATTACAATGTATTTTGCGATGGAATGGCGGGTAAAGCAAGTTTCAGAGAAATAGGCTTGTTTGGGCTCGATTTAGTTGCTTGAGGGAAACCTCTACATAAAATGACTGCCTGCTCACGAAGGCATCCTAACTTTCTCATTATTTTTTTTTTCCTGCCTGACTCAATTTCTTTGCTGCCTTTTAGAAGTCTGAAGTTCATTCCTCTAACTAGATTAATAAAAGCAGATTCCTCATTTCATATTTCAGAATTGACAGGAGAAAATACTGCCCTGGTCGTCAGAGAGAAGTCGGAAAATACTAATTCAGAATTTTGGATTTTAAGATTAACATGAAGTAAGATTGATATTGGGTTTAAAAATAAATGGAAAGCTTTTGGTATAATAAACTGATGATTATGTTTTATTATGAATTTAGGTGGTTTGTGAAAATTACACTGTAAATTTATAAAAATTAAAAAGTCAATGTCATTCCATTAAGCTAGAAAATTCTGGATAACAATATTGCTGGAGTGGAACCATTTCCACAGTAGTACTTATGAAAGTAGAAACACAAAATTATCACATAATCTTAAAACAAAATTTTCTCTCTGTGTTAAAGAAAGGTTTGTGGCACCCATGTCAATAATATTAGACAGAATTACTTGATTATAATATATTCTAAAAAGAGAGAATGTAGCATCTTCTTTGTCCTCAAATAATTTTATTATTTTGGGCATGTAATCTGCCCAAAATTTTTTCATTGCTCTGAATTTTTGAGGATGTACAGGCATACATCATTTAATTAAGTAGTATCTTTAATTAAGAAATTTAAAAAATGTTGCTTCTCCTCCTTCTTCTTCTCTACTAGTGTTGACTTCGGGGTATTAATGATAAAAGAAGTTTTGTCTTACAATGCCTTAGACTAGAAGAGGGAATAAGCAATGTTAGCTTATACAGATCATCTGAAGATAAATAAAACTAATACAGATAGTTCTAAGAATACTTTTAAAAAGCATATCTGATGAAAATACAAATTTAGTTATCAACTCTGGAATTGTAAAATGTATGTAAACAGTATTATTACGTTATTTTAAAATATAAGTATTACTAACGTTTAATTTATTATTATATTTACATTTCCAAGATTTATTTAAAAATCTTGGAATGAAATTCTGGCATTTTTAGATATGATCTTGAGTAGCTCTAGTATCTAGTTATTCAGTCAAACACTAATCTAGGTGTTGTAGTAAAAGTGTTTTGTAGATGTGATTAGTATTTATTATCAGTTGACTTTCGTAAAGATTATTATTGGTAATCTGAGTGAGTTTGATCCAATCAGTTGAAAAGCTTTAAGAGCAGAAGGAAGAAAGAAGAAATTCTGTGGACTGAAGAGTCAGCTTATGCCCAAGATTTCCAGTCCACACTTCCTGACAGCCTGCTCTATGAATTTTGGGCTTGCTTAAATTGTTGCAGGAGAAGGCAATGGCACCCCACTCTAGCACTCTTGCCTGGAAAATCCTGTGGATGGAGGAGCCTGGTGGGCTGCAGTCCATGGGGTCACTGAGTAGGACACAACTTCACTTTCACTTTCACTTTTCACTTTCATGCATTGGAGAAGGAAATGGCAGCCTGTGCCAGTGTTCTTGCCTGGAGAATCCCAAGAATGGCAGAGCCTGGTGGGTTGTGTCTATGGGGTCGCACAGAGTCAGACACGACTGAAGTGACTTAGCAAATTGTTGCATAATCGGATAGGCTAATTATTTGCAAATAATAATAATAATAATAATTCCCTATATATAGATATATATTGCTGATTCTATTGGTGGAACACTGGCTACTACATTTATAAAAATAGAACTGATTGGTCTTATCTAATCCAATGTATTCTTCTATTTTGTTTGATTAAGCAACTTGGAGAAAGGATGAATCTGATTCGGGGTTCAAAAGAAAATGTATAAATAAGGTTACTTCAAATCTCCTTAAAATTGGATAAAATTGCAAATGACTATCATACAGAAATGACTTTTAAGGGAGTCTGACACCAGGATGTATTTTTGTTATAAGAATTTAGAGGGAAAAAAAATCCTGTGTACCTATAGAAGGAGCTATAAGACTGAAGCTTTTTAAAGCAAATATGTTTTCTTTTCATAATTCATCTACATGGCACTGTTACCTCATTGGGTGTCACGTTTTGAACTACACTCTGTGGACCTACCTTTTATCAAGAGGTTCAAGGAAGAGAGGACATAAAGCATCATTTTTAAATAATGTGATAATCACTATAATAAAAGTATGAAGTTCAGTATTTGCACAAAAGGCAGATTAACTTTCTCTGGGTTAGAAAAGAGAGAATGAGATTGAAAATGTGCTTGATGGCTTGATAAAGAAGGGGAAAATTAAATTCAGACATGAAATATAAAGAATGACCAAGGGAAGTTGAGGATATTCTGAGATCAAAAAAAATAGTAATACAATGTTTAATGAATGAACAGTAAAGTATTTTGCAGGGATTACAAGGAGTGGTGTTGTTGCAACATTGTTGTTGTTCAGTCTCTAAGTTGTGTCCAGCTCTCTCTGACCACCATGGGCGGCAGCAAGACAGGCTTCCCTGTCCTTCACTGTCTCTCAGAGTTGGCTCCAACTCATGTCTGTTGAGTCAGTGATGCTAGTCTTGCTGTCCAAGGGACTCTCAAGAGTTTCTCCAGCAGCATAATTCAAAAGCATCAACTCTTTGGTGCTCAGCCTTATTTATGTTGCAACTTGTGTCAAAGAAATCTTGTAGGTACAGTTGGATCATAAAAAGCCTCATTTGATGAGCTGAAATGTGTGCTTTTACTTTGTTGTCAACAAAAAGGGAGAAAACTTAAGAGCTGGGAATCAGTTTTTGTTCAGTCGCTCCTGCGACCACATGGACTGCAGCATGCCAGGCTTCCATGTCCTTCACCATCTCCTGGAGCTTGTTCAAACTCATGTCTATTGGGTTGGTGATGCTATCTAGCTATCTCATCCTCTGTCGTCACCTTCTCCTCCTGCCTTCAATCTTTCCCAGCATCAGAAACCTTTCTAATGAGCTGGCTCTTCATATCAGGTGGCCAAAATACTGGAGCTTCAGTTTCAGCATCAGTCCTTCCAATGAACATTCAGGACTGATTTCCTTAAGGATTGACTGGTTTGATCTCCTTGCAGTCCAAAGGACTCTCAAGAGTCTTCTCCAGCACCACAGTGCAAAAGCATCAATTCTCTAGTGCTCAGCCTTCTTTCGGAGAAGGCAATGGCATCCCACTCCAGTACTCTTGCCTGGATAATCCCATGGACGGAGGAGCCTGGTGGGCTGCAGTCCATGAGGTCGCTAAGAATCGAATACGACTGAGTGACTTCACTTTCACTTTCACTCATTGGAGAAGGAAATGGCAACCCACTCCAGTGTTCTTGCCCGGAGAATCTCAGGGATGGTGGAGCCTAGTGGGCTGCTGTCTATGAGGTCGCACAGAGTCAGACACAACTGAAGCAACTTAGCAGCAGCAGCAGCCTTCTTTATTTATGGTCCAACTCTCATATCCATACATGACTACTGACAAAACCATAGCTTTGGCTATACGGACCTTTGTCAGCAAAGTAACGTCTCTGCTTTTTATTATGCTGTCAAGGTTTGTCACAGCTTTTCTTCCAATAAGCTACGACTTTTAAACATATCTCTGAAGCAACAGATTGTCTTGGAAGGAGCGAAAACAGAAGACTGGGGGAATAATCTGAGTACCCTCTTGAAATCCAGGGAAAAAACCCTGAGCAGCTACAGTAGAAATAGAAGTGAAAGGAAGAAGCAGCAGTCTACCTCTATGTAGGCTGTAGGATGAGCCAGGTTCGTTGACAGATTGGATTTAGAAGATAAAGAAGAAACAATAGATTCCTGAGTTTCTCGATTTATCATGTTTTGGTAGTTATTAAACAGAATAAGGACTTTAAATGAAGGAAAGTGTTTACAACAAGCTGCATTAAAAAGTAAGAATGAGGGGACTGAGTTGGATTTATGAATTTAGAAGAAAAATTCGTCAATGGGGACATAATTTTAGCCCCTTACAGTTGAAGCTATCTAATTAAGAATTAAGAATGTGAGTTATTGCCAGTGAGAGTCACTTTTAATTTGTGAATACTTTTATAAACTGAAAATATGAGATCCATAAGTCATTTATCTAGGTCTTTGATGAAACCTCAAAAACAATTATATCTAAGGTTTACAGAATTCTATATATTAATCATTTTCAAAGTTATTTGGGTTCTTAGCACTTAATTTCCCCACAGAGGGGAGGTTTTCCTGTATACCACTGTGCAACAATCAGGACACCAGATAAATGTCAATTCAGTTTTGATACTATCTACCCAGGGATGACATCAGATTCCACAGGTAAAGGACTCAGTCTCACAAGGTCACTTTCTATTTCAGAGGCCAGTTACAATTCTACATTGTTAATCTGTGCTTCTGACCAAACTAAAAATTGGAGATTCTATAGACATCCTCCTTGGGTTCAATTAATTTGCTAGAGAAGCTCATAGAACTGAGAAAACCCATTTAATCACTCATTTATTAAAAGGATATAACTCAGGAAGAGATGCATAGGGCAGGGTGTGTGGGAAGGACCAAAAAGCTTGCACACCCTCACCAGGCTCATTGCTTTGCTAGTACCGCCACATGTTCCTCAACCCTGAAGCTCTCCGAACCTTATTTTTAGGGGGAGTTTTATGGAGATTTCATTAGGTAGGTATGATTGATCACATCATTAATCAGTGGTGACTGAACTCAGTCTCTAACCCCTGCTTCCTCCCCAGAGGTCATGGGGTGGGATTGAAAGCCCCAATCTTCTAACCACATGCTTGGCTCCACTAGCAAAAACCCCAGTCCTTAGTTGGGGTTCAAAAATTACTTCATTGACACAACAAAAGACCGCTTTATTGCCTTCCTTACCCAGAAAATTCAAGAGTTTTAGGAGCTCTGTACCAGAAATGGGGAAAGGACTAAATATACATTTGTTATTATAAATCATGATATCATAAGAGTCTTGACCTAGTGCTATTTTGTACCATTGGGTGGAGTGTTACAGAGGATGTGAAAACAATTTAACTTTATTTTTCAATGACATAATTGATACATTGGTGGATGTTCTCAAGGATAACTTTGATTATTCAAATTTTTGCACTTTTTATTTTTTCAAGTGTTGGGGAAGAAGAAATTTTCCTTTACCCTTCTGAGTTCTTCTGGTTGGTCTAAGAATTAAACTGGCATGAAACAGATTAACAGGAGGAAATCAAGTAAAGTTTAGCAACATATAAATACAAATAAACTTATAAATGGGAGTCACCCAGGAAAACTGATTAGCTTACAAAAATGGCTTAAGCCCTCACCTTTAATATCATCTTTAGCTAAAAATAAAAGGGGATGCTGGGAGTAGTGGCTTGGGAATTCAAGCAAGAGGAAGACAATTCACATGGTAATGGAAAAGTAATGTTTAGTAAATAAATGTTTGCTGGGCCTGCAGACACAATGGGACATTGAGAGGAATTTTAATGGACTTTGCTAGTTTCCACCATTTTGACACACCTAGTTCATACTGTAGTTATCTCTGTTGCTGGCTCCCTTCCTGGAACAAATTATCTATCTACATTGTTTTAGGCAGATGGAAGGAAGGTCAGTTTCTTCCTGAATCTTTCCCTGCATGTCTTCCTTAAAGAGATTACTTTCATTGCATTTCTGGGCTAGCACTTAGAGAATCCCAAAGTGAATGGATATAAAGTGGAAATTGCAATCCATTGTTTGGAAAATGCATTACAAAACATTCAGGTGAGAATGAAACATTTCTGGCAATGCTTGAGATCATATGTGAGATGATGGTCATGAAGCTGGCAAGCTGAGGCATTTCACGTGCCCTCATTTCATGACTCTAGTAATTCATACCTCCTTGGGCCTGGCCAGATGGGGATGCTTCTGTTAATTTAACCAAATATCTCTATTATATGAATTTTCTGCCTTTTGTGGCTCCACCAGATAACTTCATTGAGCTACCGATGCTGCTGCCTGTATCCCCACCCTCCAGCTCGCTGAGAGGTGTCAGCCACTTAGGCGTGGATAAGCCTGTAGAAGATGCTCTATCATTCCTTCTGATGTGCCTCCATTAGGACTGGCACTGCCTGGCCTGCCTCTCATCTGCCAGTGACTACCCGACTGTCTTCAGCTTCACCCTCCTAGATACAGTTCACTTCCTAATGAAGGCCTGTCAACATCATTGCGGAACACAAACCAGTTTTGTTTTGTTTTTAAACACGACTTATTTTTCTTTTAAGGGTTTATAAACCCAGCAATCCGGTAGAGCAGAATGTGGCCCTCTGTGGATAGTCCGGGTCTTTGTGCCTGAAGGACTCCACCATTGTACACCTGTCTTGACAGATTGGGGCCCTAGAACAATATCGCTTAGTCACACACTAACCAGCAGGGGGAAAGTCTGTGCCTTTTATTAAAGCCTACCTACTGGCTCAGTGTTTGGAATTCAGCTCTACCTATAAATCAACATCAGAGCATACAACCCAGCGTGTTCACGAGCTTTGTTTAAACATCAAAGAAAGAACACAGACAAGCACTATGATAGAAATATAACTAATCACTTGCAAATACATCTTCCCTGTCAGTAGGAGCTTAACCTTTCTGTTTAACGTGACTGGGAGAAAGTGCACTTATTTCCATTCTATTTTCTTTAAAGAGATATCGAATTTTGCTATGAAAAAGAGATTATATTCTTTTCTTAATGTAACATATCGTGTAAGCATTTCAGAAGTGTTCAGTTAAATGGAGCCACAAGAAATTGAATTCTGTGGAAATCTAAAAGCTCTTTATCATATAAGGGAGGATGAATTATCCAGTGAATCTAAGCTTGCTACAAAGAATGAACTTGTGATCAAGCTGAACTAGGAAAAAAAGTTAAACATAATGAAAATAAGATTTATTTTTAAAATGAGGAGGAATAGATATTTGTTTGTTGACTGGCAGTGAATGCAATTTGATGCTTTGTGGTACATTGATTGGGATCAATTTAACTTCATCCTCTGCTCCTGGTTTTATCTGTTCATGAGGGGCCTACAAAGGATTTATCTGAGGTGCTCAGAAAATCCTAGAATCTATAAACCATTCCTTTAATTTGAATGCTACAGATTATGGATGAAAGTTTGGTCACCTGCGTGGATCAGTAGGATTAGAGACATCAAAGCAAGAAAAAATAAGAAAGACAAGCAAAGAAACAACAAACAGAAAGAACTCCATCATTGAAACTGACTGTAGTGTCGAGGGAGTTGGAAGGTTCAGCAAGCAAAGTAGTATTCCAAAATGGATGAGCTTCGCTACAGCTCTGCCAGAGTTTCTAAAGCTGGGATAAACTATAGAGGTATGAAGCCTCAAAGTCAGCATCTCTGAAAAGGGCATTTTCTATTGCTTCTGACTTCATATATCTGTACAGGATTAGTAATCTTGATTTTTAAATGTTTTTGTGTAATAAAATGCTTTTTAGGTCATAGCAGTGAGAGCCGTATATACTTTGTTGGCATTTTCATCTGTGAGGTTCTTATATACCTGGATACACATGTAGCTCTGTTTCTGTACATGAGAGATGTCTATTCTAGTGATGTTAGGACTGGTGTTCACCTCAAAGGAAAGTGAAGGGAGCAGAAATGTTAAGTTTGACAAGAATAAGCAAGAATTTTGGATACACTGGTACACATTGTGAAATCCTGGGCAATATGAATACTGTAAACTCTAGACTTCTCCTGAGAATTAAATGGACTGTCCTATAGAGGATGTGGTGTTGGAGAAGACTCTTGAGAGTCCCTTGGACTGCAAGGAGATCCAAGCAATCCATTCTGAAGGAGATCAGCCCTGGGATTTCTTTGGAAGGAATGACGCTAAAGCTGAAACTCCAGTACTCGGGCCACCTCATGCGAAGAGTTGACTCATTGGAAAAGACCCTGATGCTGGGAGGGATTGGGGGCAGGAGGAGAAGGGGATGACAGAGGATGAGATGGCTGGATGGCATCATTGACTCAATGGACGTGAGTCTGAGTGAACTCCAGGAGTTATTGATTGACAGGGAGGCCTGGCGTGCTGCGATTCAAGTGGTCACGAAGAGTCGGACACAACTGAGCGACTGAATTGAACTGATAGAAGATGCAAAATCCATTTTTAACAGCCCTATTAGTTCTGGTCATTATTAGTAGTGCTGGCATTATTGTTACCAAAAAGCAACATGAAGGTTAATGCTTTTATGCCATCCATCTGGATGATTAAAAAAAAAAAAGTAACAGATAGTAATGAAGTTTCAGTAAATTGAAAATTAAATGTTTTCTTTTTTTTCTAATATTGAAAGACAGAGGTTTTAGAAGAGTTGTCGATCAGACAAGTTTGCTCTTTCACCTGTTCCTGGGATCTGGACCCACCTCTCTCCTCTGCAAACATTCTGACTATAGTAGATATCTCTCCTCCCTCCCTTCCTCAATCCTCTTGTTATACCTTAGAAAATAGTCTGTACAGAGTCTTGGCCACTATATGTGGATGTATTCACATATATCAAGGTTAATAGCTACTTCCCACTGGCAAAATCTAATCTATATTGTCAATGAGTCTTCATTAGAATAAATGTAGCTGTTATGCCCATTTAAATAAAACATTTCCAACTGCATCACAGAATTATCACACTATTAAAATGCTAATGTACTGTGTTTTGAAAGAGATTGCAAGATCCTTGAGGGCAAGAATTTGTTCTGTCCTTAGGTTATGTACTGCAAAGAGAATGGAACACATAATGATTTTGTTCGTAACAGCAAGCTAATTCTTTTTGTCCCAAGAAAAATTTAAGAGTTTAAATAACTTCCTGAGGCATCTTTCTCAGAAGGAGAAAATGGATTGGCAATTTCCGGAAATCAGGTCTGCAGGATCTTAAGACCATTACAAAGTTCTGTGACATTCAGAGTTTCTCAAGAAAATAGAAAATGGTCAATTCTCAAAGAATTCTTCTTTGTACATGTGCTCCGAAGAGGAGGGGAGGTAAGCCCTTTTCTGAGTACTCTGGTCCAGAGCAAACTTTCCTTTAGCTTTTGATTTTCTGAGAGCTTCCCTTCTCATTCTGTATTACCTTCCTCTGGTGGCTCAGATGGTAAAGAATCCACCTGCATTACAGGAGACCCAGGTTCAATCCTTGAGTTGCAAAGATACCCTCGAGAAGGGAATGACAATCCACTCCAGTATTCTTGCCTGGAAAATCCCATGGGCAGAGGAGCCTACAGTCCATGGGATCACAAAGAATCTGACATAACTGAGCATCGAACACTTTCACTTTCACTTTCAAATTAGATCCATGACATTAGTATTAGATTTGTACCATGCTTAGCTGTAACACAGCTTAAATTAAAGATTTAAATTTAAGCAGATTAAATTAAAGCATTTGTGAGATGCTCTATATCTCACAAACTAGTAAAAAGAATTTTAACCCTAGAGTGTTTGAGATGGAGAGTGCTGGGTATAATCAAATGTCTGCTGATAGCAGCTAATCTACTCACGTGCTAGATATTGGTGTCTTGCAGGTAAGGGCCAAGGTAGGGTGGGAGGTTAGGAATAGACTTTGAGAAACACAGGTGAGCATTATTAATATCCTAAAATGTAATAACAAACAGTTCCTTTATTTCTACTCAACCTACAAGATGAGAGAAAAAAAAAACTAAATGGAATATTCTGATTCACTGAGACTCTAAGAAGAACTAAAATCAATTTAATAATACTTGTTGTATAAAAGTTAAATATTCATAAAAACTTCATTAATATTTTTATAGCATCTTCCTATGAAGTTCCCCAAGTATTCTTCTCCTGTTCAGGTTCTATGTTTTAGTTAAATGTTTGCATATTTTTAAGTATGTAGTAAAATTTTTTTAAAAAAGAGGTCCTACTAGATCTATTAATGGTATTTGAATATGCACAAAACACCATTTTTAGTTGTTATTGAACAAAAGTCAGTTTCCCCAATTGGCATTTATTTCACCCTTGGTTGTGTTTGCAATGATGTTAAGGTCCTGTGGTTATTGAATCACTTTGTAGAAAATAGGGGGCTTCTCTTGTGGCTCAGCTGGTAAAGAATCCACCTGCAATACAGGAGACCTGGGTTCGATCCCTGGGTTGGGAAGATCCCCTGGAGAAGGGAAAGGCTACCCACTCCAGAAATAGAAAATAGAGAACTTTTATTAACTACTAGAGCAGCAGCTCTTTCTGGGCATTACTTGTCACATGAATAAGTTGAAGCAATGTAGTAATGAACCAAAATGCTCCAATCACAATTGCATGTCGAATCTAATTTTCTTCTTGAAGGGGCTGTCACATTCCAGTAACAGATGTTTGGAAACTCTGTTCTGCCTCCTCTTTTCTCAGCTCCACACATGTACTCATCCAGACATGGGTCAACAGGCTATCTCAGGTCCATGTTACTTTGGCAAAAGCTAAACTACTTGAGAGAAACAGGCCAAAAAACTGCCTTCATGTCTGCTTTGCCCAGGTCAAAGAATCTACAAACAAATATTCAAGTATAGTGATACTTAGTCACTCAGTTGTGTCTGACTGTTTGCGACCCTTTGGACTATAGCCTGCCAGGCTCCTCTGTCCATGGGTTTTTCAGGGAAGAATAGTGAAATGGGTTGCCATTTTCTTCCTCCAGAGGATCTTCCTGACCCAGGGATTGAAACCGCATCTCCTGTGTCTCCTGTACTGCAAGGAGGTTCTTCACCTGCTGAGCAATTGAAGAAGCTCCAAGTATAGTGAAGGACCCTATATATTGTCCTCAGGCTGGTGTCCATTGCTGTCCTAAAAGGGAGAAAAGTTATGGAAAATTGTCTTTAAGAATCCTGTGCTGGAGGAGTTGTCTGTTTATGTTCCACTTGACTGAGTGGGATTGTCAACACCTCCTCAGCCTGGTAAACAGGAGTGGGTGCACCTAGTTGCTCACTCATGTCTGACTCTTTGTGACACATGGACTCTAGCCCACCAGGCTGTCCTGGGGGATTCTCCAGGCAAGAATACTGGAGTGGATTACCATGCTCTCCTCCAGAGGATCTTCCCAACCCAGGGACCAAACCCAGTTCTCCTGTACTGCAGGTGGATTTGTTACCATCTGAGCCCCTGGGAAAGCTCACCTATCAGTAATGCACAGTGAACTCTGTCAGAGGTTGTAAAAGTTCTCTTGTAAGTAGATGCCGCTTGACTTCCATTTTTCTCTTTGTTCAGTTCCCACATTATACTTCTTTTAACTTACCTTAAAGTTACCAATATCTGAAGCCTCCAGTCCTCTCCCTAATATAACTTCAGACATCCCAGTATGAGAAAGTGACCCTGGACTTCGGCCCATCTTCTGGTGTTGTAAAACTTGATGCCTTGGAAAGCTAATGGCAGCTCTTCTGCTTTCTAAGGCTGCTAACTAAATAACTATTTTCTTTAGGTTTTTAAATTTTATTTATTTATCCTACTTAACAATTTTCACAGAGAAGGCAATGGCAACCCACTCCAGCACTCTTGCCTGGAAAGTCCTATGGATGGAGGAGCCTGGTGGGCTGCGGTCCACGGGGTCGGGAAGAGTCGGACACAACTGAGTGACTTCCCTTTCACTTTTCACTTTCATGCACTGAAGAAGGAAATGGCAACCCACTCCAGTGTTCCAGGGACAGTGGAGCCTGGTGGGCTGCCATCTATGGGGTCGCACAGAGTCAGTCACGACTGAAGCAACTTGGCAGCAGCAGCAGCAGCAGCAACCTTTTTCATCACCAGAACAAGTCCAGCCTGGCATGGAGTTCTCCCTCGACCACCATTAGCACTGGGTGTTGCTTATACTTCATTGCCCTAAGAATGTTCAACTTTGCAGACTGTTCCATCTTTAAACATATTCCTTTTCTTCTTCCTCTTCCTTTAAAAAAAAGCATTAAACAAAATGTATCTCCTCCTAGTGGTAGCACAAGGGAAATCACAAGCTCACTGTATTACACCACTGTGACAGAATGTCATTTCAATTGCCTTATTAACCATATGAAAAAATATATCACAACAGTGAGAAAACTTCTCAGTTATCTATATCTTCCCCCTTAGGCTATTGTCATGAGCCACTGGCATACTAAGGAGAGTGTACTAATTCAGTTGTCAGCTGCCTCACCTATTAAAAAAGGAGAAAAATACAAGCAACAAAATTGAAACCCCTAATAAAGGTGGTGAAGAGGTCTGAATAGCTCTGTCCACTTGTAATCCTGAATTAAACACTCTCTCAGAAACATGCCATTTGAACTGTCAGAGAGAATGCAGCTGTCACCCACATCTGGCTTGGTAATGAAGCATTAACAGTGTTGTGAAAGCTGCTTTCCCCAGCTGCATTTGGGGAACATGAGACTGGACTCTCATGCTTGAAGTTTTCAAGGGGAGTGTATGTATCGTTTACCTCATGTTCCTTTTATAAGAAGGAAGAAGTGGTAAGGAAGGTAGAAAGTGTACAAGTCTGGAAGTCAGATCAAGTGTTTTGGGGAAGCCAGAAAACAGCAGATTTTATGAAACATGAACCAGTATGCTAAGTGAAAAATTTAAATTTGCTAGTCTTTGACCAGATTTCTGGAGATATACTGAATTTCTACACCTGATTTCTGAAAGCCCTTGCTGTGTCACACTAGGAAAATACTAGGAGTTTATTAAATGATGTCCACTCTAAGTATGCATTGGATTTATAGATCATTGAATATAGGAGGAAGAGGTATAACTGACCTAAAGAGTATATCAGAATAAACTATTAAAGCCACACTCTATACAATAAAAATGACTTTTAAGCTCTGTTGTTTTGTTGCTGTTCAGTCACTAAGTCATGTCCAACTCTTTGCAACCCCACGAACTGCAGCATGCCAGGCTTTCCTGTCCTTTACTATCTCCTGGATTTTGCTCAAACTCATGTCCATTGAGTCAGTGATGCTATCTAACCATCTCACCCTCTGTCACCCACTTCTCCTCCTGCTCGCAATCTTTCCCAGGATCAGGGTCTTTTTCAATGAGTCACCTCTTCACATCAGGTAGCCAAAGTATGGAGCTTCAGCTTCAGCATCTAAGCTCAAGGTGATACATGTTGGAGCAATACTTTATGATAAGGACATGAGTGTGAGTGAACTCCGAGAGATGGTGATGAACAGGGAGGCCTGGCGTGCTGCAATTCATGGGGTCGCAAAGAGTCAGACACAACTGAGCAACTGAACTAAACTGAACTGAAGCTACCAAAAGAAAAACTCTATACTCTTTTTGAGAGTTTGAGAAAAACTCAAACTCTTTTTACTCACACGAGGATAATGAGGTTGAGTATGAATTAATATAGCTTATTTTTTTATGGAGAAGCAAAATATTACACAAAGTAAATGTCACTCATCTGCAGCCGTATACCTACTAAGTATCAATAGGAGATTTGANTCAAACTCTTTTTACACACACGAGGATAATGAGGTTGAGTATGAATTAATATAGCTTATTTTTTTATGGAGAAGCAAAATATTACACAAAGTAAATGTCACTCATCTGCAGCCGTATACCTACTAAGTATCAATAGGAGATTTGAACCCAGACTGACTCCAAAATCCTTGGGTTTTTCTCTGTACCGCACTGGAGAGGAAATCAGTATAGTAGGTTTTGCCCTTGAATTCATGTAAAGAATCTGACTGTCAATGCAATTGCATTCGTACATATAATTCATGCCTTACTATATATTTTAAAACTACTCATATTTATTACAAAACACTGGAAACATAAAGTTTTCTTTTTTTTTACTTTTAAGAAATTTCCATTACTTATATGTAAATATTATTAACTCTATATATTTGTTACCATTAAAAGTTGAATAATTTGATAGTGATTCTATTTAAAGGATTCTAGCTAAGAAAAGATGCCAAACCTGTTTAACAGCTCTGATATGGACTTTAACACTCATTTTTAAAATAAATCTGGGGAGAATATCATCGAGTGATTTGTAAGAATGTAGTGAGGAACATAAAGTGTGCACTATTTCATACCTGAATTGTTTATGTATTTCCTGTCAAGGATTTTACCCTCAAGTTTGTTGCTGAGATGCTAACCCCTGAACAACCCTTCATAAGGTTTTCTGTCTCTGTCTTATTGATATTTTGCATCTTTCCTCTGTTCCTCAGTTTAAATTACAAAGAAAAAAAGGGGGGGGGAGGAAATGTGATTGGCTCAGCTTATAAGAACTCAAGGGTAGAGACTCTGGAAAGCCTTTGGATTGGCTGCTGTTGGGTCAGATAAACATCTGTGATCCAATCAGTTGTGTCATGAGGTGGGGCCTGTGGGTGGCAAATTCCTTCAAAATGGGACATGGGATGACTGGCATGTGAAAAACTGTGAAGTGTCTTAGAACCTAAGAACAGAGTATTCATTTTAATTTCTTGGTAGAAAAAAGACACTGAACCCTTTAACATGTCAACATATCACAGTGATGTTTTAGGAATACTCAGTACAATGAAAGTCTTGTCATAAAGTATTGATACATTCCTTGGTCCTCGTCAAGTAAGTAATTTTTGCTAGATGCTGACCTCTAGGGATATTAATAGATAAGAATCCTATATGAGGAGTGAAAGGGTGGAGTAGATAAAAATCTTGATCTCTGCAGTCATGACACAGATCTTGATCTGAATACTTTACCTGCCCAATAGATAGATGTCTTCCATAAGTGCCTGATGCCTCAGTTTCCTCATTCTTAAAGTTAAAAAACACAACTTTTCATAAAATTTTTGTGAGGGCATGTAAAATATTTAAAATAATGCTTGTGAAGAACCTATTACTACTGAGGAAGGCAAGAGAATATAAGGCTTCTGGTGCATTTTGACCCTTCTATCTTTGGAAAAATAAGAGCAATAATACTTTTTATACATTCAATTACAGTCTTGATTTCAATTTTAACTGTTCGTGAGAATTCTCTAAGGAAATAAGATTTGATGCAATTCAATTCCAGCTTTGTCACTGCTTGTTGACCTAGAGCAAGTCCCCTCTGGGTCTTAGTTTCTTCATCTGTAAAATGATGATAAATAAATTTTCTTTAAAGAATATTGTGAAAGCAAAAATAGAAAATATGTAATATTCTAATGAAATTAGTGCATTTAACATACCCCTCAAGCACATAGGCTACCTATTAATAGTTTTGCATATCTCTGGAATTTTTTAAATTCCATGTCCCAAATCCATTACCAACACTTTATTCTGAGTTTTCTTTTTCTTTCCTCAACAAGTTCATAATGGCTCTCTAGAGCCCTGGATATAAAGAGAAAGGGGGTGTGTATGTGTAAGGAGTGGTCAATACTCACAGATCATTCAGCATTCAGTCTCCTGAATGGATATCATCAATATCACTCACTACTTGCAACCTTGGATACTGTAACAAGAATCATTGTTCAGCTTCCTTTTCAGAGAGAAGAGGACATGTCTTAGTCAAGAACAGACACTCTCTGGGTACCTGATTTAGAGTTTAAAATGGTGCAATTTGAAAAGATTAATAATCAAAATATTGAGGTAATGATAAGATAAAGTGGTAGAGTCCTGGAAAATGCAACCTTGGATAAAGTAGGGGTGAATAAAACAGTAAAGGAGATAGTGACTCTAGATATGGGGCTGTAGAGTAAGTGGCTTCTATTGTCCTTACTATGTTGCACTGGGGTATAGGCATGTTGCCTCTTCATTTTATGTTGTTTAATAGCTCAGGTCTATCAACAGTATCATGTATAATTGATATTGCTGTTCATTCAATTTTTTTATGCTTTACCCAGTGTTGGAACAAATGTTCTATTTTCCACTTCTCAAGTGCATTTTTATTTCTGATCCCCTGCTATACTCTGACTTGATGCTTTGCTCCTACAGTCCATTTGATGTGGGAAATTTTATAGGTACCACATCCAACAGCCACTTTCCCACTATGCAGTCTTAGAGGTCTGATCTCCAAAATCCCCAGTCCTTCTTTCTTGTATTTTATCTGTTGCCCAAGAGAGTAGTTCTTTTTGTTGATGTTCAGTTGCTTAGTCAAGACTGAATCTTTGTGACCCCATGAACTGCAGCATGCCAGGATTCTCTGCCCTTCACCATCTTAGCAATAGAGTATTGGTTAATACTGGACAGAGTGATGTTGAAGCTGAAACTCCAATACTTTGGCCATCTGATACGAAGAGCTGACTCATTTGAAAAGACCTTGATGCTGGAAAAGATTGAGGGCAAGAGGAGAAGGGGATGACAAAGGATGAGATAGTTGGATGGCATCACCGACTCAATGGACATGGGTTTGGGTGGACTCCGGGAGTTGGTGATGGACAGGTAGGCCTGGTGTGCTGTGGTTCATGGGGTTGCAAAGAGTTGGACACTACTGAGCGACTGAACTGAGCTGAATGGAATATCATTTAAAGGATCATATTATCATTTGAATAGTGATCAGTCTAAGCCTGGCTTTCAAAGTGTGACCCATTGACTGACAGCAGCTTTAGCATCACCAGAGAATGTTGACTATGAAACCTGGAATGAGACATAGCCATCTGTATTTAAAGAAGCTCTTCAAGTGATTCTTGATATACACTAAAGTTGGAGAACTGTTGATTTGTATTGAGGATTGAGGGGTATTATGGATTAAAGAGGCCTATACTATGGGTTGAAAGATTTATCTGTGAGCCTTGATTACCTTCCTTTCTAGAACTCAGTCAATATGGTTCTCTTCTGTTTGTTATGGCTCAGATGGTAAAGAATCCGCCTGTAATGCAGAAGACCCGAATTCAATCCCTGGGTCAGGAAGATCCCCTGCGGAAGGAAATGGCAACCTACTTCACTATTCTTGCCTGGAGAATTCCATGGACAGAGGAGCCTGTCAGGCTGCAGTCCATGAGGTTGCAGAGTCAAACACAGCTCAGCAACTAACAGTTTTACTTTCTTTCACTTGGAAAGGATAATAGATTAAGCTGACAGTAATTTATAATTTTATGTGAATTTGTTTATATTATCTTTCCTTCATAACAGCTTTGATAGTAGCTATTTTGAAAAAAATCATTTAAGAGAGGGGATAGCTATACAGCAGAAATTAACACAACATTGTAAATCAGCTATACTTCAGTGAAAAAAAAAAGTGGATGATCCAAGACAGCCACATGTTTTTTATTTCAATGAAATTTATCTTATCTTTAACTTTAAAGCCCAGTATTTTTAAAGCTAGGAGCAACACATAGAATATTATATTACAATAACTTTGAATTTATTTGTACTTAAATAAATTTTTGTGTGAAGACACTATGATTGTATATACTAAAATCCCTAGGTCAGAGAAGTACTAATTACAGTGTAGGAAAACTGAAACCACTGGTACTATTTCTGAGAGACTTTTTTCAGATTTAAATAATCAACGGATACAACTAAATGTAGTTAAAATTTTACTGATATTTGAGGTCCTCAGTTTAGGTTGACTTATGGCCCATCTTGTGGAGAAAAATATATGGAAAAGTCAAGTATCAGATAGGTTTTAACATAAATGTTTCAGAAATTGTACCAAGAGTTCTAATTGCTAAATTATTAGGAGGCAGAGTGCTGGAATGGAAAGCAAAATGTATGGTGACTAGGTAAACACAGACTGTACCACCAGCTCTGCTGATAATGCTATGTTTGACCTTGGTAAAATTAATTAAATATCTGGATCTTAGACCTAAACCTTTAAAATGATGAGCTGTTCTAGATGATCTCAAAATGCTTTTCTAGGTCAATAATTCTGTTCATTCCTACCACTTAATCTTTAGGAGAAGTTGAAAACAACTTATGGAGTGTAAAGATAAGGTTCCAAAAAAGTAGAAAACTTTTCCAAGGTTTTGTAGTTAGAGCAGAACTGGGATTTGAAACAGGTATTTGATCACATGGGCAGCCTATTTAACCCATTGTGACTTAGATTTGTGTTTTCCCTCTTATTTGAATGAAAGTGTCATTGACTATACAAAAATCATATAACATTTATACCTCACAAGACAGTCATTTTGTATGGGCCAGACTTGAGAATCTAAGGGAATTCCACATTTTATCAATCTATTTTAATATTTGGTTTTTTTTAAGAATACTTAAATAAGTATACATGATCATTTCAATTTCACAGAAACAATTTTGAGTTATTCTTACTTATATTTTATATTTCTTTTATATTTATATATAATCAAGAATTGATTGCTTTACTGTTCTATAAATAAATATTTATATTGTTATATTTAAAAATACTTTATTGGATAACCCTTTAGATAATTTATAAGGGCATAAACACACATTGGTGAATGATTCATGTAGCCAACATTCTGTGCAATCCAATTGGGTTTCTCTTCTAATTGTAGTAACATTATATATGGGCTTCTAAACTTTGTGTTGGAAATCTAGACTTTAAACAAAAGAGTCAGCACTTTATACTAATTCTGCCTATAGGTGGCTGCTTGAAAGAAAAAGTAGAGTATTGCAAGGAGATTTTTCCTTATCTAATCACCTTTAGTACTTTTATTTTCTCATTTTCTGTATAACTTTCTCATATTGGCTGTTTGAAAATGTCATCCATGTTTTAGACTATCAGTATCAGTATCAGTTCAATCACTCAGTCATATCTGACTCATTGCGACCCCATGGACTGCAGCACACCAGGCCTCCCTGTCCATCACCAACTCCCGGAGTTTACTCAAACTTATATCCATTGAGTCGGTGATGCCATCCAACCATCTCATCCTCTGTCATCCCCTTCTCCTCCTGCCTTCAGTCTTTCCCAGCATCAGGGTCTCTTCAAATGAGTCAGTTCTTTGCATCAGGTGGCCAAAGTTTTAGAGTTTCATCTTCAACATCAGTCCTTCCAGTGAACATTCAGGACTGATTTCCTTTAGGATGGACTGGTTGGATCTCCTTGCAGTCCAAGAGACTCTCATGAGTCTTCTCCAACACCACAGTTCAAAAGCATCAATTCTTCTGTGCTCGGCTTTCTCTATAGTCCAACTCTCATATCCTTACATGACTACTGGAAAAAACATAGCTTTGACTAAATGGACCTTTGCTGGCAAAGTAATGTGTCTGCTTTTTAATATGCTGTCTAGGTTGGTCATAGCTTTTCTTCCAAGGAGCGAGAGTCTTTTAATTTCATGGCTGCAGTCACCATCTGCAGTGATTTTGGAGCTCCCCAAAATAAAGTCTGTCACTGTTTCCATTGTTTCCCATCTATTTGTCATGAAATGAAGGGACTGGATGCCATAATCTTTGTTTTTTGAATGTTGAGTTTTAAAACAGCTTTTTCACTCTTCTCTTTCATTTTCATTAGCTCTTTAGTTCCACTTTGCTTTCTGCCATAAGGATGGTGTCATCTGCATATCTGAGGTTATTGATATTTCTCCCAGCAATGCTGATTCCAGCTTGTGCTTCATCCAGCCCGGCATTTTGGATGATGTACTCTGCATAGAATTTAAATAATCAGGCTGACAATATACAGCCTTGACATACTCCCTTCCCAATTTGGAACCAGTCTGTTGTTCCATGTCCAGCTCTAACTGTTGCTTCTTGACCTTCGTACAGGAGGCAGGTAAGGTAGTCTGGTATTCCCATCTCTTTAAGAATTTTTCACAGTTTGTTGTGATCTACATAGTCAAAGATTTTAGTGTAGTCAATGAAGCAGAAGTAGATGTTCTTCTGGAATTCTCTTGCTTTTTCTATTATCCAACGGATTTTGGCAATTTGATCTCTGGTTCCTCTGCCTTTTCTGTATCCAGCTTGAACATCTGGAAGTTCTTGTTTCATGAACTGTTGAAGCCTGGCTTGGAGAATTTTGAGCATTACTTTTCTAGCATGTGAGATGAGTGCAATTGTGCAGTATTTTCAATGTTGTTTGGCATTGCCTTTCTTTGGGATTGGAATGAAAACTGACATTTTCCAGTCCTGTGGCCACTGCTGAGTGTTCCAAATTTGCTGGCATATTGACTGCAGCACTTTCCCAGTGGCATCTTTTAGGATTTGAAATAGCTCCACAGGAATTCCAACACCTCCACTAGCTTTGTTCATAGTGATGCTTCCTAAGGTCCTCTTGACTTGACACTCCATGATGTCTGGTTCTACGTGCATGATCACATCGTTGTGGTTATCTGGGTCATGAAGATCTTTTTGGTATAGTTCTTCTGGGTATCCTTGCCACCTCTTCTTAATCTCTTCTGCTTCTAATAGAAGAAGGTCTATTCTATTAGGTCCATACCATTTCTGTCTTTTATTGTGCCCATCTTTGCATGAAATGTTCCCTTGGTATCTCTAATTTTCTCAAAGAGATCTCTAGTCTTTCCCATAAGGCTTTCTTATCTCTCCTTGCTGCTTTTTGGAACTCTGCATTCAGATGGTTGTATCTTTCCTTTTCTCTTGCCTTTTGCTTCCTTTCTTTTCTCAGCTATTTGTAAGGCCTCCTCAGACAACTATTTTAACTTTTTGCATTTCTTTTTTTGGGGATGGTTACAAATCTCTGTCCATAGTGCTTCAGACAGTCTGTCTATCAGACCTAATCCCTTGAATCTATTTATCACTTGTACTGTATAATCATGAGGGATTTGATTTAGGTCATACCTGAATGGTCTAGTAGTTTTCTCTACTTTCTTCAATTTGAAGAAAGTAAGTCTGAATTTTGCATTAAGGGTTCATAATCTGAGCCACAGTCAGCTCCTGGTCTTGTTTTTGCTGACTGTATAGAGCTTCTCCATCTTTGGCTGCAAAGACTATTATTAGTCTGATTTCAGTTTTGACCATCTAGTGATGTCCATTTGTAGAGTCATCTCTTGTGTTGTTGGAAGAGGATATTTGCTATGACCAGTTTGTCTCTTCACAAAACTGTTAGCCTTTGCCTTGCTTCCTTTTGTACTTCAAGCCCAAAGTTGCCTATTACTCCAGGTATCTCTTGACGTCCTACCTTTGCATTCTAGTTTCCTATGATGAAAAGAACATCTTTTTATGGTATTAGTTCTTGAAGGTCTTGTAGGTCTTCACAGAACCATTCAACTTCCGCTTCTTCAGCCCTTTGTCTAGTGAAGTGAATTACGACCTCTTACAGAATATTATAAAATATTAAACATTAAAGGCAACATTTTCATTGGACTGAATGACTGTTTTAAGCTAGGTTTGCATGTAATCAAAGATTAGCTTATTTTTCTGATAGGTACAAACAAGGCTAAGACTTCTTATAACATTAATGAAAACTGAGTGAACTCAGGAAATGCATGCTACTCTCTTAATTGGAAAACTTAGACCCAAGAATAAAAGTCATTTATATTTTCTTTCTTCTGATGTCCCTGTTGTGTAACTCTATTTGGGGGAGGTAAGAACTTTCAAACTTTTTCTTTTCTCCCAACCCACAACTTAAAATTATGAGGTGATTCCATCNAAACTTAGACCCAAGAATAAAAGTCATTTATATTTTCTTTCTTCTGATGTCCCTGTTGTGTAACTCTATTTGGGGGAGGTAAGAACTTTCAAACTTTTTCTTTTCTCCCAACCCACAACTTAAAATTATGAGGTGATTCCATCAACAACAAATTAAAAGGTCACTGTTGCTCTTTAGAAAGTAGAGTAATCTTAAAGTGATAGGAGGACATTTTCCTCATTTTTAAAATTATGCTAAGTTTTACAATTTTATGAATATTGTATTCTTATCATTCTATTAAAAGGGAATTGTATTAACCTAACTTTGAGTTGCATGTGTGTATCTTAGTTGGTTTTCTCCTGGAGCTGCCTGAAGTTAGGATAGAGTTAACATGGGTGGGAGGTTATGTAGAGTGCTGAGGAGAGTAACATGAAATTCACCAGTTCATTCATCAATATCATTAGCCCCTTTTTATTTCAAAACACTTTTCAAATTATTCAATTTTATTAATTTTTGAATTTCAATTTTAGGATACATAGTGATCAATTAATCTGCTGGAATACAAGTCCAGGGATATTTTCAATAGCTCTCTTCAGTGTGTGATGGTGGTGAGGCCCAGGAATAATAATTCTACTTTAGTAATAGTTCCTTCTGCTCTAGTCTGGCTGACTGTGCACCTGATTTTACCTGAAACTTTTGCTCTCATAACTTGTAAGGAGTATGGCCTAGATTTCATTCAAGCATCAGAGCTCACATTCTTCTTCACTTACTAACTCCTGTCAAGGTTAAATAAGTTAGGTTATACAGTCAAGTGCAGAGAAAGAGACTTTCAACAGAGTGACCATATCTTCTGGTTTTGGGGTGGGGGGAATCTCAATTTAAGTTATTGTCCCTGAATAATTATCAATACTTTACTTTTCCACACCCAACAAATTGTACTGTTAATTTAGCATTATGTTTAAATTATAAATTCTACTTTTCATATTTAACCCATTTTTTTGATTCAAGCAAATTTAGCTAAGTTCCTGTGCACAGCCCATATAGAAAAGGATTCTATCTACAGATCAGTTAATCTCCTTCTGTGGCATCTCACTCAAATCAAATAAAAAGCTAATTCTCATCTGAAAAATAAAGAACAAGTCCTAGCAAAGAAGATGATATATTCTTTGAAAGTACATGGTCAAATTACAAAGAAAAATAGTTTGGGGCGAGATGAAACAAGGAAGAGGCAGACACATTTTTAGACATGTCACAACATTTACAGTGATTTTAGGTGAAAAGAGCAGTAAATTCCAATAGACTGAGAAAATTTGCAGCACAGCCGGCCTAGGGGAAAAAAAAAAAATCTGTCTTCCACGAAGATCTTGGAAATGTCTGTTGTAAAAGGCCTCCTGAAATGTGAAGATGCGGTATATTTCCTTCAGCGTCCTGCATTTGGCCTATTGTTACTTTAGGATTTTCAAATAAGTGTTTATTCCCCTGAGGCATCCTCAGACCGTAGTGGGGGTTTATGAAGGGTCTTCAGTAACCCAAGTGCTCTCACTAATCAATACTCAGAGTGACTCCTGCCATGGGTCAGAGTCAAGTTAATGGTGAGCTGCGTGAAAGGGAGAAGCCCCCTGCCCTCTGCTGTCACCGTCCTTCTTCTGACTTTCTCAATGCCCTTCTTTATAAGCTTCTACCTCTGCCATTTCTGCCACTTAATACTTGTTTCCTTTTATTTAACTTTTTATAAAATGGTCCATGCTTCACTCCTCTTCTTCAAAACTTGCTCAGATTCAACCTCAGGAATAACTATCATGTCTTCCTGTGGTGCTGGAGAACCTTCAGTGTCGTCATGCTAGAGGCAAGTTTGGAAGACATGACTGGCCAAAGAACCAAGGGGACAGAGGGTTCACTTGTAGGGATGCTTCTCCCGCATTTCATAGCTCTCGTGCACATGAACACACACACGTGTGAAATCTAAGCAGATGTACATACCCACACACACCAAAGGCTCACATACATAGACTTTTTTAGCCATCATATATATCAAGTACCATCATATTTATTCTGTACCAGTGCCAACTAGACTTCCCTGGTGGCTCAGACGGTAAAGCGTCTGCCTACAATGTGGGAGACCTGGGTTCAATCCCTGGATTGGGAAGATCTTCTGGAGAAGGAAATGGCAACCCACTCCAGTATTCTTGACTGGAAAATCCCATGGACAGAGGAACCTGGTAGGCTACAGTCGATGGGGTGGCAAAGAGTTGGACATGACTGAGTGGCTTCACTTAGTGCCAACTAAGATGCTATCCATCTATCACTCTACTTTTAATCTTGAGGCCTAAGGGAGCAACAGAATTTTGATGATGGAAAGAAAGAATTTGTTTTCTATATTCTCCAACTATTTACTTTGTTGGCTAACACTCCTCTTTTCCTAGTGGGTTTCAAGTTGGACAAACATTTGCCTGAATCTTTGGAGGAGTTGTAGGGATCTGAAATGACTAAATTTCCCAAAAGAGTTGTGCTTTGAGCTCTCCCAGGAGTTCATAGAGCCCATAGTCCTTTATAAACAGTATTATTTTCTCTGTTTGCTATTCCTAAGAAAAGTTAGCAAGCTTTTCTTGGACTAATCCATTAATCACCCTAATGATTTCAAAGGCACGGGCCTTGGTTAAGAATCTGGAACTTCTGGAGTCTTGAATTCATTCAGGTTTAGCTCTGGGCAGAAGGAATCTCCTCTGTTGAGTCATGGACTATTCTTCCCACTTTGCACAGAGTGGATACCCCGCACTTAAAAGCATACTCACAAATGGCAGACTTTTTATTACTTTTGGACTTCTACCCATTAATAATTGGTAGCTTCCCTGATGGCTCAGAGAAGATTCTGCCTGCAATGCAGGAGACCTGGATTCGATCCTTTGGTTGGGAAGATCCCCTGGAGAAGGGAATAGCTACCTGCTCCAGTATTCTAGCCTGTCAAATTCCATGGACAGAGAAACCTGGTGGGCTAATATGGTCCATGGGGTCCCAAAGTAAGACACCATTGAGAAACTAACACTTTCCCTTTCCCTTTCACCCATTAATAAAACAAGGGGTGAAATATTTTATTAACAATGGACTCCTTGTATTTATAGACTTTAAGCAGTTTATAAAGAAATATTCATGTACCTAAACTCATTTAAATGCTTCCAGGAATCATCTCCAAAAACTGGTTGTATACTACATAGTCTCTAATAAAACACAGACCAGCATTTAAAGCAAATGTGGGGAAGGCAGCTTCTAAGAATGGCATGGATGGATACCCTGTCTCCGCAACTGTAGAGTCAGTTTATATCAATGACGTTCTGACCTTTTCCCAGTGCAAAGTCAACCTATATAGTCACAGAGGTGGCCTTTGAAAAATAAATAGTAATTGAATAAATTCACTTTGGGTAGGAAAGAGAGACCAATGCTCAATCTTCCCAGCAAGTTTCTCATCCACGGAATAAAGAAAATTTTCCCAGTTCGACTTTGTATAAGATGCTCTCTACTGCTTGCTATAAACTGGAGCAGGAAGGGAATTCAGGAGAAAAATAATAGGGTCTTGACAGCAATTGAGTATTTTCACCTCTGCCCAGAGAGAACATAGAAAAAGGGAGTAATCAGAACAAGTGCTTTGAGCATATGAACAGCTTAATGAATGTGAACAAATAGGTTCTTAGCTATAGGAGAGAGCTGGAGGTCACCTGTTTTTAATCCCTGCTTCCCTGCAGGACAGCACTGAAAACTCTTCCTACAAACCAGGATAGATGCTGAATTCTAAGCCAAAATGTAGAATGTGCAGTAGAGAATTGCTGAACCCAGATTTATACTAAATTCATTTAAGTACTTCCAGGAATCATCTCTGAAAACTGACTGTGTACTATACATTCTCTAATAATCAGACCTGCATTTAAAGGAAAGGCATGGAAAGCAGCTTGTAAGAACGGTGTGGAAGGATGTCCATTTTTGTTCTTTTGCTAAAACCCAAACTTCTGCTTGAATGCATTTAAATGTGAAGATTTTATTTTCTTGAACGTGAACAAAATAGGAATATGTTTTCTGAAAAAGGCCTGAGTTGATCCAGCATTTATTTGTTTTGAGAAGATTTATAGTCTTTGAGATAAAAGAAATTATAGCCTCCAACAGTAATATTTACTAGGATTTCATGCACATAATAATAATTGGATATATTTAAATAATTCCCCCTGATGCATTTGAACACATCTTTTTTACTTCAAAGGGAATGGTCCTTTTNAGCATTTATTTGTTTTGAGAAGATTTATAGTCTTTGAGATAAAAGAAATTATAGCCTCCAACAGTAATATTTACTAGGATTTCATGCACATAATAATAATTGGATATATTTAAATAATTCCCCCTGATGCATTTGAACACATCTTTTTTACTTCAAAGGGAATGGTCCTTTTCTATGTCATTCTTTTCCATGAGAATTTCCACTACATATCCCCTTTTATGTTACACAATTATAATTTCTTACATTTTGTTTTCTGTCAAGTCACAGAATTATTGTCAATTGCATTGGTGGTTTTTAACAATCTATTTTTAAATTTAAAAAAAGGTTTTGTGTGTAGAAGAGTATCAGATAGGTCTATAACTCAGAATAAAGCTTCCCTTGATATGAGCACTCCAACCACTAACACCCTGATTCATCCTTGTCCTGTTGGAGATGAGGAAACTGAGGTTTATGGAGAGAAAGGTCACACATGACATTGACCATGGAGACAGAAAGAGAAGATTTGCTCCTGAGTTCTACCATTATTAATTTCATTAATTTGTACTGCCTTTAAATGCTCCATGCATTGTTGCCTTTTAAAATTTTTAAACTTTAGCAGTGTGGTTTTATCTCATCAAAATCAAATTAAACAAAAGCTCCATATTTAGTTTTAAGATGCCAAAATAAAAATTGGTTTCAGAAGTCTGGGGAAAAAAAAAAACACAACAATAAAACAACAGTGCACTTTGGATCCCTTTATGACTGTCATTCTGAATATTTCTTTCTCTCAGTCACATAGGACATTTATATAATTTCGGCAGCGTTACAATAGAATTACTCCTCCGAGAAATCCCATACTGTGAGAACGTATTTGAGTAATTGAGCTGGCAGATGGCCTTAATATACGAAATATATTGATACAACAACCACTTACTTTCCTGACCGATGAAGCTGATAAAAGAAGGAGTAGAACAGAGAATATATGAGGAGGAAACATCCAGGCAGCTTAGACCCATGCTGTGGGAGTTGGAGTCAAAATAATATAACCTACCTCATTCACTTTGATTAATTTTTTCCTCCAGTGGCATTATTTTATTCTCGTCACATTGTTCAAGTCTTTATTTCAGTACGTTTAGCTCTGTTCCATTCTTGTTAATGTGAAGTACTGAGACCCACATATTCATTCTTAACAGAGAAAAAAACCACCTGTAAGCCACCTGTAACTTGTAAACTAGATTAGAAGTCTGATTTCTCTACTATCTGAAGACTCCACCTGTCCAGAGCCTGTTTCACTTGCTTTGTTTCCTGCAAGTCCCTCACAAGGTGCCTGCCACATAGTAGGTGTTTAATAAATATAGGTTAAGGGAACCAATGCCACTTTCTAGAGTGACCCCTCCCTTCTGAGCTTTGTGATCATGAGATACTGTCTCACTTAAGGAGGTCAGCTATTTATCTTATTTCTCCCAGAAATTGCCCTTTATTTACTAAATTAGCTAGGCCATTCGAAGTTGGTATACCAGATATATACAACCTGAGTTACCTTAAATAATGGACCTTCTAAGGAGAAATTGTGACTTTCAGCAGATACTTGTACTGGTAAATGAAAGTTGAGCAAAGTACAGATTTTCACATCAGAAATATCTGGATTCATGTTGATGTATGGCAAAACAAATACAATATTGTAAAGTAATTAGCCTCCAATTGAATAAATTTATATAAAAAAAGAAATATCTGGATTAAAATTGCAGCTCCCAGATTGCTTAGCCATCTGACCATGAAGATGTAATTTAACTTCTCTAAGTTTCAGTTTCTTCATTTGTAGTAGTAAGTGGCTTTCAGAATTATCAAGAATTGCATGAATATCAGGAGGCCAGCATAGTGCCTGAAGCATGGGAGACCTTACTGAAAGGCAACTTTGATTGTTTCTAAATTACATGTTACATACGAATGTATAGTACTACAAACCTGCCTCTCAAGGGGAGAGAATTAAAACTTTTAGTATAGCTACTATTTATTTAAACTGGAAATGTATGAAAATAAATCCCTGCTAGACTGAAATGCAGGCAACAACATTCAGTTTAAATATACAAATGGGAATAGTAGAAGTTAATAGTAAGTTGAAAGATAAAATAGAAGGTTTCCATCTCCCTGCTACTTCTCTTAATTCTTCTGCGACAATTTAGTATTATTTAGTAAGTCCTCAAGTTCCATAGAGTTAGAAATTTGGAGTCTTCCAGGGAAAGGTGAAGCAGCACAAGTCGATATGAACCTGGTCAGCTTTTCCTTGGCCAATTTACCGTCTCTAAAGGTCAGCAATTGAAGGCCCACAAGCTATAGTGATGTCAGGTAAGACTTGAAAAGGAGTAGTTTCTGCACAAATGCTGAAAAGAAAATTTTAAAAATTGATCCCTTGTGATTTGATTGACAGATCAAGTGTGTGCTTGTTTGTTTTTCACTCACTCACTTGCTCATCCTTAACAAAGATTACACAGAGCCTAATACATGAAGATGTTGAAATCAATGCCAGAATAAGAAACTGATATTACATTATGCACTTTATAGTATAATAAGAGGAAGGGAGATTTATGACCAGGAAAGTTTAAGATAGTATGGGTGCATTTGTTTAATAAATACAGATTAGATTCTCTTTGCTTTTACATTCACTTTTTAAAAAAGATTTTGAGTCTATCAAAATGTAACATTTGCTGTTCATTTAGTGAGGTCAGCAAATTACAGTGACATATTATAACTTGGATTTGCAATTTGCAATATGCCTACATTGAGAATCTTTGGTTTTTATGGTTGACTGAGACTGTTACAATTTTTTCTAAATTCCTTTGATATTGGGAAATTGTTTTCTCCCCAGATCTGTGAAGAGGTCAGTATAGCAATATATTATTTGGAACTTTCAAATGCTTTCCCAAGTAGAAGGACATGAAAAGGTCAAAAGCTTTCATAGACTGAAATCACAAGTGGATTGTCTGTGGTGATGGTAGTGGTGGTCGTCCTAACTAACATTTACTGAGCTCTTATTATTAATATGATGACTGTGCTGCTGCTGCTGCTTAGTCGCTTCAGTTGTGTCCAACACTTTGCAACCCCATGGACTGCAGCCTGCCAGGCTCCTCTGTCCATGGGATTCTCCAGGCAAGAATAATGGGGTGGGTTGCCATGCCTTCTTCCAGCGGATCTTCCTGATCCAGGGCTCAAACCCAGGTCTTCTGCAGTGCAGCTAGATTCTTTATCACTGAGCCACCACAATAAGTATATATACTCACTTTTATTTCTATTTTGCAGATAGAGTAATTGAGGTTTAGAGAGATGTCCTTTACCCACAACCTTGAAGTTGGCAGACGTGGCTATCAGATTTCAGACCTAAACTTNCAGTGCAGCTAGATTCTTTATCACTGAGCCACCACAATAAGTATATATACTCACTTTTATTTCTATTTTGCAGATAGAGTAATTGAGGTTTAGAGAGATGTCCTTTACCCACAACCTTGAAGTTGGCAGACGTGGCTATCAGATTTCAGACCTAAAGTTCTTGAACTCCTGGCCCCGCCTCACAGTAAGGAGCCCCGGAGCCTGCCCCAGGGGTCAGGGTGCACAATGCAGTGGGAACCTCTTCAGCTCTATGACTGTGTTAATAACAAGATAACACCCGCTTCCCAGCACCACTTTTTCAGCTAGGGCCTCACAGTGCGATAGGCTTTATATATTGTGTGGATTTCAAATCAACTCTAAGGAATATTATGCTCTTAACTTATATATGAGAAAATGTAGGTTTAGAGGTTTAATACATTGCCTATGTGCTGGCATTCAAATGCAGGCACATTTGCTGTGTTCTCATCTCTGGAACTAAACTGCGGCCTTCAGCAAAGTGCTAAAAACTATGGTCTCCTACAGCTATGAGTGTCCCTAGAGGTCAGTAAACTCACCCAAGTAATCTAAACTCAGAGTAAGTCAAGACAAGCTCATCTTCACTGTATTATTTGGTAAAACATCTGCAGTGGCCTTCTGGTCCTAGAAGCGTGTTCTACCCCCATTTCTCTTTGTTGCAACTTCATCTGAAATTTTTAAATTCATTTTAGAAGCAAGAACTTTTCCTTATGCTGATAATTTGCTTTTCCCCTTTTCCATTGATCTCCATTTCTCTGTGTACACGCAAAACAACACAAAAGTCTGAACTGACATTTTTGAGATTCAGTTCTTTACTAACTTTGATTTTCATTGTAAATAAAGCAATATTTCTTAAAATTTTTTATTCTATTCCTAAAAACAAAAAATTAATCTGTGATTTTTCAGGCATTCCATGAAACTTCTGGCAGTATTGTCCTGAAACGAGTTTTTTAAAACCATTTTGACATTGTATTTCTACATCAAAGCAATAGAGACTTTTGAACAAAGAAAATATAACATTTAATTATAAGAGCTATTTCGTCTTTATGCAAATATCCTTTAAATTCTAGGATTCATAAGAAGCCTCCCTTAAAAATTATCATGGTTCACACCTCTTAGTGAATAGCAGATATTGATAATGAATTTTAATCTTTTTTATGTTTATTACAGATATATTTTAATCACACTGGAAAAGTGAAAATAATCCAGAGTGAGGTCTTAAATTTAATTTCAAAAGAAGATTCTTCTAGATGGTATAGAAAAGTGGGTGAATGCTAGTTTTTCATTGTGACAACAGTGCCACCTAATGTTTGATGGAAGACTCTAAAATAAACTAAAAACCAAATTTAAATTTTGACTCTGAATCATAAATCTCTATTCATACCTAAGATAAAATATGACAATTTAAATGAATTAAACCACGTAATTTACTTTTCTTGTTTTAAAGTATAAATAATATGATTTTAATTCTTCTAATCACTTCAGTATAGAATAATAGTAATTTCTTACTTAGCCTAACAAAGAACTATTTGGATTATTTATTTCAAATAGAAGCATGAAACTACAGTTCTGTGATCTGCTGCTGCTGCTGCTAAGTCACTTCAGTCATGCCCAACTGTGCGACCCCATAGATGGCAGCCAACCAGGCTCCTCCATCCCTGGGATTTTCCAGGCAAGAATACTGGAGTGGGTTGCCATTTCTTCCTCCAGTGCATGCATGCATGCTAAGTTGCTTCAGTCGTGCCTGACTCTGTGCGACCCTATGGACAGCAGCCCACCAGGCTCCTCTGTCCACGGGATTCTCCAGGCAAGAATACTGGAGTGGGTTGCCATTTCCTTCTCTATCTTTATGATCATTGTCTATTAAAGATAAATCCTTGTCAAATTAATATATTGCAGTAAAATTGTATCATTATTAATTGAAATTTAAGGGGATGCTACTTGTGAATTAGTAAAACATGAGCTATAATTTTGCATTTTATTTTAAAAATATAGACTCTTATGTATGATTATCATGATTCATTTTCACAGGAGACTTTAGTAAATATCTAAGGATGACTGGTAATTATTCACAATAAGTTTTCTGGATGTAGGTCCAGCTATTTAAAATGACTAAGAATTGTTTTCTTAAGTTGGTTAAACTCACCAATGTTCTTATTAATATGTCAAAGTAGTATAGATATAAATAGTAGTCTAGCCTTTATCCAAGTTGTCAAAAATCTAGAGTAATAGGATCAAAATAGGATCTGTTATTTGATTTCAATAAACTCATGAATCTGTCCTATGGTTTTTTGAGGGCATAATTCGTCTGTCTTCTTTGGCACTTTCCTCCTTTCTTGAGCATAAAGTTCCCTGAGAGAGGAATACAACTTAAGGCTCCTTTTCTTTTTCTTTGCTCGCAGTCCAGACTCAACAAATGGTTACTTACATCTCCATTCTCTGCTTCACTGCATGTCACCTTCTATTTCATTTATCAGAGATTTCGTTCACCAAGTTAGAAAATGCATGGGATGTTATTTTATCTTGAGCTCAAACACTTCACAACCTCAGCCTCCTCTGACATAACTTACTGTTAGTTTTATGCCTAGTTTATGACCAGAGAAAAAGCAAAAGAGTTTCAGAAAAACATCTATTTCTGCTTTATTGACTATGCCAAAGCCTTTGACTGTGTGGATCATAATAAACTGGAAAATTCTGAAAGAGATGGGAATACCAGATCACCTGATCTGCCTCTTGAGAANCTTCCAATTATAAAATAAGTAAATCATGGGGGTGCAATGTACAGCATGGTGACTGTAATTATTAATACTGTAGAGCACATTTGAAAGTTGCTAAGACAATCAATATTAAAAGTCCTTATCACAAGCAAAAACAAGTATAAATCTGTATGGTGATGGATGTTAACCAGATGTACAGTGGTGATCATTTTGCAATATACAGAAATATTGGATCATTATGCTGTACATCTGGAACTAATATAATGTTACATGTCAATTATACCTCAATAAAAAAAGGCTTCAGCAAATATAATCAATATTAGTTTGAAAGCAAATAGAAAATCATGTGACCTGATTCCATAAGCTGTAACTGAAAGCCTGCCTATAACCAAGTACAGTCATTAGGGCAGGGATGACTCAAAAGCATCAAGTGGTGGAAAGCGATGAGTTATTAATGAGCTCGATGGTGTCCAGGTCCATGTGAGAGCTTTTTTGCCCTTCACTTGAAAAACAAGCACACAATTCAAACTTAGCTATGTCTAGAATGCACCTCGATATTTGGAGATTTTTGTCTCAGTTGCTAAGTATTTCTGTATTTATTCATTCTTTTGTTCTTTTAACAAATAATTATCAAGTGGTTATTCTGTACCAGGAACTGTAGAGCCAGGAGTTTATACTCCTCTTTATCTTTACCATCTAATCAGCCACTTACATAGAACGATTGGATGATCAAATTGGAGTTGCCACTGCCACTAACTGAGATGGGTCAGACTTCACAAAGAATGCTAAGGAAATGGATCTGGAGGTCATGTGGGGCATATTAAGTCTAAATTTGGACATATTAATTTATCAATATAAGTGAAGATGGTGCGTACCAGATGTACCTAGGAGTCAGAGTGCAAGAAAACTTCAGAGGTATTTATATAAATAGGTAGAATATATACAAAATATTTGAATCCCATAGACTTCGAGAAATCACCAAAGCAGTAAGTAAGGGCAGAAAAAAGTGTCAAGGACTGAGCCCATAGTTAAGAGGTCAGAGAGGTGAGGAAGCAAAGACATGCATGTCTGCTAGAAGGGGTTAATTTAATTCCATACAACCAGTCTGCCTGGAGCGAGACCATCGTGGTACTCATTTGATGAATCATATTTTAGCACAATAAGTAAAATTCCGTTTCATGATAAGTTTCCAGTCCATCTTGTTTTGTTGTTGTTGTTCATTTAAATGAAAGAAATAATAGAACATTTGTTGTGACTTGGCCAAAACACTAACTTTATTCATTCATTCATTTATTGAAACTTAGGTGACTGACAATATTGTGTTAGTTTCAGGTATACCGCAAAGTGATTCAGTTTTATATACGTATATTTTTTCCCCAAAACACTAATTTTAAATGGTGCTGTCCTGAAATCCTTAAAAACTTCAATTTATGATATTGGCTTTCAGGAAATGGGAATTAAATTTGACACATACTGAAAGGATTCTCTTGAAATATTTCATTATATTAAGAGAAGCAAATCCATTAGGGTTTGACTTATAGTGAGTTTGTTTGTTTGTTTGTTGGTTGGTAGGTATTTCAGCAGTATAATACCCATGCATATAGAATCTTACTGATTAGGTAAATTGAAAAATAACACAGCATGCCATTTTATGTTGATTTCCCAAGAACATAAGCTATGTTCTATAGTTTGTCCAGTCACCATATAAACACTTAGAAAAGTAGCTATTTCTACTCGTGAGCCTTGTTGCTTATGAACAAGCAAAATATTGTTTTGTGCTCTGGCTGTCATTAAATGGTTGACAGATTTGGGAATGGAATCTAACAAGATGTCCAGCATTATCCAAGGCAAGTTCTTCCTCTCATACAAAATATAAATCAGTCATCCTGTGGATAGTTATCAAACTGTGTACCTGGTAAAACAAACTGGTGAGTAAGTGGCATGAGCCTCCTGGTTCTATAATTGGACCAGATTTGCTACATGCATTTACAAAAAGTCGGATCATTTTATAAAACATGGCACCATTTTTCCCCCACCCATAGGAAAGAAAGAAAAAATATATATACTTGAAAACTGTTTCTTCTAGGCTTTGGAAAGCTCACCCTGATGCAAGGAGGTAACCTACTAAAGTGTTGAGAGCAACTTATTACTGTCTCCATCAGATGTCATTTTAAGTGGGAGCTGAACATGACACAATGAGATTCCATATGGAGAAAAAGAAAACTTGCACATTTGGCTTGTAGACAGTCAAGAAGAAGTATAAAATGCAGAAAGTGATATTGTCAAAGAGCTGTGTAACAGGAAGGGGGCCAGTTTATCAGGTGACACTGAAATCACCTAGACATGTGATATTGAGTCTGAAAAGGCCAATGTTATTTGGAGATGCAGACATAGAGTCATCAGGCTGGGGAGCAGGAAGATGCTGGCTCCCCCTCTAATGATGGGGAAATTCCACTTTCAGAATCCCGTTTGCGCTGAGATATCTCATTTTGAAAACAATGTAGACAAATTGGGAAGCTGTCAGAAGAACCGCAATGCTGCAATTGAGAGACTAACAAATAGGGATCCTGAGATAGTCAAGAAATTAAGCCTCCATGTAAAAATCTGCGCCTGCACAGTATGAATGTCATTGCTCTAAAAGCTGAAGAACAATTGTTGTGGAAAGTGAGACCAGTGAGACAATATTAGAAAATCAATTTATTTTTCTTCTAAATGACAATGCTGTGACGCCATTGTCCTTCCTGATGCAATATGTAGAGTCTGATTCAACTGAGGGCCCTCCTGACCGGAAAACCCATTCTGACCTCAACAGGAGTCAAGAAGAAGACCATTAACAGTTCTAAGATCTGTCAAAATTCCTGGGAGATGGATGGTAGTGCCCAGCAAAATCTGTCAAGCAAGAAAGCAAAAATAGCAACAACAATAACAATAATCCCTATATATGTATCAGGTGCTGTTTTAAACCCACTATAAATATTAACTTTCTTAACCTTCACACAATTGTATGTACTACACGTTAATATTATCCTTATCTTAGAGATGAGAGAAATGAGATCCACTGAGCTAGGTGTTAGACCTGCGATTCAGACCCATGGGGTGCTTCTGCAGCCAGAGTGCCTCTCCTTGAAGATATGATTCAATTCAGTTAAGTCGCTGTGTCATGTCCAACTCTTTGTGACCCCAGGAACTGCAACACACCAGGTCTCTCTGTCAATCACCAACTCCTAGAATTTACTCAAACTCATCTCCATTGAGTTGGTGATGCCATTCAACCATCTCATCCTCTGTCATCCCCTTCTCTTCCCACTTTTACTCTTTCCCAGACTCAGGGTCTTTTCAAATGAGTCAGTTCTTCCCATCAGGTGGCCAAAGTATTGGAGTTTCAGCTTCATCATCAGTCCTTCCAATGAATATTCAGGACTGATTTCCTTTTGGATGGATTGGTTGGATCTCCTTGCTGGTTGGATCTCCTTAAGCTATGATGCTGCTCCATAAACTCACAATTTCTTCATTTGAAGAAATGTGTTCTCACCTCCACTCCACACTAACAGGTAAACCCTGAAGTTCTTGGAGGGCTATTCTATTCTCTTGCCACACTGTTAATCCCACATAAATCAGAACTGGCAGGTGTGATGTCAGGATTTGACTCAGAGTCACAGGAAGTCTCCCCAGGGGGGCTGCAACTAACAAGTCAGATAGGCAAGAATTGATTTTGAATAGTTAAGAGCTATTACACTTAAATATAGAATGATTATTTTAGTTTGCCCAGCACCATTAGGGTAAGTATTTCAAGTCAGAGAACTTTCTCCAACTCTCAGTGGTCTCTATCTTTTTCTTTCAAAGTTCCAGGGAAGGGAGTCCATTTATGTACTCCTAATGCAGGGAGGAGAGATTTAAGGTTTTCTGCTATCTTTTAAGTTTGTTCAGATCTCCAAAGAAGTATGGCTGCTCTGAGCTATCTCTAAATGTTTAGAGGTTTGGCTTGACACATTCAGTTCAGTTCAGTTAAGTCACTCTGTCGTGTCCAACTCTTTGCAACCCCATGGTTGCACACCAGGTCTCTCAGTCAATCACCAACTCCTAGAGTATACTCAAACTCATGTCCATCAAGTTGGCGATGCCATCCAGCCATCTCATCCTCTGTCGTCCCCTTCTCCTCTTGCCCCCAGTCCCTCCCAGCATCAGAGTCTTTCCCAATGAGTCAGGTCTTCCTATCAGGTGGCCAAAGTATTGGAGTTTCAGCTTCAATATCAGTCCTTCCAATGAACACCCAGGACTGATCTCCTTTAGGATGGACTGGTTGGATTTCCTTGCAGTCCAAGGGACTCTCAAGAGTATTCTCCAGCACCACAGTTCAAAAGCATCAATTCTTTGGCACTCAGGTTTCTTCACAGCCCAACTCTCACATCCATACATGACCACTGGAAAAACCATAGCCTTGACCCATTAGGTTATTACAAAATAACTGCAATTTTTGCATGGTTGAAATTTGCCATTTGGTATTGGGATACATTCTATTAATAAATAAATGTGGTCATGTTGTACATCACTTTAATGTGCATTTCTCGCTTTACGTTTTTTTTTTTCCAATGACTTACTACTTGCTGTTTATTTTATATTCATTTTGGACTAGGGAAATTATGTTGGGCAAAAAGAAAATTTGAGTGATTTTCTTACCTGAGTTCAAAATGGGTCATAAAGCAGCATAGACAATTAACATCAGCAACACATTTGACCCAGGAAATGCCAACAAACGTACTGCAGTGCAGTGGTGGTTCAAGAAGTTTCACAAAGGTAGACAAGAGCCTTGAAGACAAGGAGTGTAGCGGCCAGCTATTGAAAGTTGACAGCTACAATTGAGAGTATCATTGAAGCTGATCCTCTTACATCTATATAAGAAGTTGCCAAAGAACTCAACATCAACCATTTCGCCTTACAAATGGATTCATTGGTCATGCTTGGACTTGCTGTTTGACCAATGAATCCATTTTAAACAAACAGAAAATGAGCTACTATTACTAAAGAAGTCATTGATTAGAATGTTTGTGTGTTTAACTTCACTTTTCTAGAGATGTTGGTCCTCCCAGGTAAAGAACAGACAAATGAAGTGAATAAGAATTAACTTGAAGAATTCATGGAGTCCAGAAACCACACATTTTGACAACTGTGTTTTTCTGTAGAGAATAGACTGGATAAAGCAAAAAGGGAGATGAATTCTGACCTACAACACTATATCATTTGATGATTATGATCCTAAAAAGAACATGTCCTCAATGACTTTCCAACATATCCCCTTCTGTCCCTGAACTTTCTCACCCCAGCCCAAACCACAACCACCTTCTTTCCTTCCTTCAACACAGGAGTGATTGAATCGTGTTTTATGTCAACAAATGGATACAACTAGTGAGGAAACTGGATGTGAGAGTTGGACTATAAAGTCAGCTGACCGCCGAAGAATTGATGCTTTGGAACTGTGGTGTTGGAGAAGATTCTTGAGAGTCCCTTAGACTGCAGAGATCCAACCAGTCCATCCTAAAGGAAATTAGTCCTGAATATTCATTGGAAGGAATATTCAAGGAAGGAATATTCATTGGACTGATGTTGAAGTTGAAACTCAAATACTTTGGCCACCTGATGTGAAGAGCTGATTCATTTGAAAAGACCCTGATCCTGGGAAGGATTGAAAATGGGAGGAGAAGGGGACAACAGAGGATGAGATGGTTGGATGGCATCACCAACTCAATGGACATGAATTTGAGTAAACTCTGGGAGTTGGTGATGGACAGAGAGGCCTGAAGTGTTGCAGTCCATAGGGTTGCAAAGAGTAGGACATGACTGAGTGACTGAACTGAACTGAATTGAATGAGGAAACTGAATTATGGATGAATCTTTTTTTTTTCCTTTTTATTGAAGTATACTAGATTTATGTAGTGTATTAGTTTTCGGTGTACAGCAAAGTGATTTAGTTATATGTATATATGTTAAAATATATTTTTAAAATTTCTTTTTCATTACAAGAATTATTAATAATTTAATTCAAGATTATTAAATAGCAATTTTGTTATTACAAGGTATTGAACATAGTTCTATGTGGTATGCAGTAGGTCCTTGCTGTTTATCTATTATATATATAGTAGTACTGTGCATCTGTTAATCCCATATTCCTAATTTATCAGCCCCCTTTCCTCTTTGGTAACCCTAAATTTGTTTTCTGTGTCTGTGAGCCTTTTACTGTTCTGTAAATAAGTTCATTTGTACTAGTGTTTAGATTCCACTTATAAGTAAGATCAAATAATATATCTTTCTCTGAAGTACTTCCACTTTCTATGATAATCTCTAGGTCCATCACGTTGTTTTGGATTGTGAATCAATCTTGAAGAGGTTTCAGGACATAGGAACCCAGAGCACAGGTGGTGGGCTGAGGTCTAGTGAGGACAATTGTCCAACACACAAGGAGGAGGCAGAGGACGCAAGAAGTAGGTGTAGAAGGCTGGTGGCTTCTATCCATGCTATGAGATGGTAGGATTCCTTAAATTACCTAATCCATACAAAAACTGTCATTGCCTTCAGAATTACTTCAGTAGTTTTTCAAGCTCTGCTATTGGTAAAGAAGAATATTGGAAAGGGATGGAGAAAAAAGAGGGGATTGTAGACAGAGCTACTGGTTCTGTCCAAAAATTGGACCATGGAATTTCAACTGTTAAAATAAAAATTATATGACCTCCTTCTTTCCTTATCATTCAGTTCTTCTATCTATCACTCTTCTACACACGGCTTATCATTTTACAAGGGGCCTATCCTGCCTGGGTAGCATATAGATATTTCAAATCCAGTAAAGAAGAGAAAGTGCTCCCTTGTAATGAATGTAAAATACTTGAGACTAACCTAGGATAAGAAAAGATGTTCTCTTAATGTCACTGTGGGAAAGTTTGGTTTTCCTTGTCTCTTCTTACAGATGTGTGAAGCCTTGGGGTAATGCCCCACAGCCTGCTTAGTGTTCATTTACATGTCGGTTTTCTCTCAGATCCACTTTGCTGGCTTCTATAGGAATATTAATAATATTCCAGTCCACATTCATCCAACATGGAACAGAACACACATACCTTAATCTACTGGCTACTCTGCTTTTCTCACCTTAAATAATGCATGGGGGATGCTAATTAAAACAGCCTGGGATTACTGGACGCTGTGACTTTTCTGCTCTCTGTAGAGGGCTAAAGGGAAGAAATCTCTGAAAGGACATTGAAGGAGCATCCATGTAGGGAGCAGGCTCTTTTATAGCAGTTCACAATGGATGTCCTGCCTACTATAAAGAAGTCAAGGACATCGTGCAGTTTGCAAAACAAGCTATTGACTTAATGTCACATTGTCTGAAACCATTGGCTTGACTTCTGTCAACAGAGTCTCCACAAAGGATATTTCTTAGTTCAGGCTTGGAATCATGATTCCTTTAGAGTTCTTGAAATTTGAATCACTTAGTATCCGGGAGAAAAAAACTTTCCTCAAATTATAATATAGTTGTAAACATCTGTTTTGTTTGGTTGGTTTTCTGTAAAAACTAAAGAAAGCATTCTTTAGATCTCAGGAGTAATTGTCCTTTTAGAGAAAGAAACATGGAAAATTTGACACTTTGTGGATTAAGGTTGGAAACTGTAAAATCATTTTAAAATAGACAGAGCTCATTTTTCCCCCTCTGAGAAACACCTACATGTCAACAGAATTCTTCATTCAGCTTTTGTGTGGTAGCTAAAGTTCTGAGCTACACCCATTCAAAAACACCTAAAATAGTTTTAATTAAACTCCAAAGATTATTACCAACTGCCGAAAGAATGACAACTTTAATTCCTACACAGACATATCATCTTATTTATTGTAGTAATCCATTCAGCAAATATTTACTTGGAACCAACAGAGATATTTCCCAGATAGCACTAGTGATAAAGAACCAGACTGCCAATGCAGGAGGGATAAGAGTTTCTGGTTTGATCCCTGGATTCGGAAGATTCCCCGGAGAAGGAAATGCCAACCCACTCCAGTATTCATGCCTGGAGAATCCCATGGACAGATGAGCTTGGTGGGCTACAGTATTCCATGTGGTTGCAAAGAGTCCAACACAAGTGAAGTGACTTAGCACGCATACAGAGATGGCATACATATGTATGTGGTTATGTGTGTGTGTGCTCAGTTGCTCAATCTTATCTGACTCTTTGCAACCCCCAGGACTGTAGCCCACCAGGCTCCTCTGTCCATGGAATTTTCCAGGAAAGAAAACTGACTGGATCGCCATTTCCTTCTCCAGGGAATTTTCTGGAACTGGGGATTGAATCCCTATCTCTGCATCTCCTGTATTGGCAGACAGACTCTTTACCACTGTACCACCTATGTACATAGGTGTGAAAAAGAATAAATCCTACCCCAATGTACAGGATATCACATCTAGTGGAAGATATCACCAAATAACAAGGCAACCTCAGGCTGCCTGAGGCACAGAGGATTGACACGTCTCCAGTGAAGAATGTCAGGGTGCTGAGGCTAAGAGAGGGATTGAGGACAACTTTGCTAAGTAGATGAGGTTAAAGCCAAGTTTTAAATGATAAAGGAATTAGCCAGGCATTAAAGGTTGAAAGGACCTTCCAAATAAAGATAACATCAAATTTAAAAGCATAATTTAAGGTTAAAAGGATGGACTCTGGACCTCTATTGCTTCTATTTGAATTTTGGCCTATTACTTACCAGCTGTGTAATTTTGTCCAAGTTACATATCGTTCTGTGCCCCCAGTTTTTCTCATCCATAAAAGAAGGGTAATAATAATACCTAGTACAAAGGATTATTGTGAGCATAAAACACTTTGTATCAGTCACATAGAGCAATCCCAGAAAGTCTTAAGTACCATATAAAAATCTGCTTGTTTTACATTGATGTATATAATCAGTTTGGTGCATTCAGGTTATTGCAAAAAGCTGCATATGGTTGAAGTGAGTACTACAAGGATGAAAACAGAAGAAAGGAATCAATGGAATGTAGAAAGATAAATTTAAAAAAAACAGAGGTTTGCAATTGTTTATTCATTTAGTATTATCTTTTTTCTTTTAATAAGTCTATAAAATTGATCATATGAAAAAATATGCAGCTAGAATATGCAGTTATCCTCCCCCTCTCCACAGCATACTCCATGATTTTATTTCCTAGAAAGACACCATTATTTAGAGCAAACTGTTCAAGGACACCTCTGTTATGCTATGTTTCTAGGGCTACACATATCATTTAGGATGCAAAGCAATGCTTTTCTAGTTAAAAATGGTTCCTACCGATGAATGTAGAGTCTAGGTCATGCTTTTGCTTTTTCCATAGTGGTGGCTGGAAGTCAAGAAATAAATGGAGCAGGAAAAAAGTAGGAAGTCAAGAAATACCTGGAGTAACAGGCAAATTTGGCCTTGGAGTACAGAATGGAGCAGGGCAAGGCTAATAGAGTTTTGCCAAGAGAACGCACTAGTCATAGCAAACACCATCTTTCAACAATACAAAAGACTCTATACATGGACATCACCAGATGGTCGATACTGAAATCATATTGATTATATTCTTTGCAGCCAAAGATGGAGAAGCTCTATACAGAAAGCAAAAACAAGACTGGGAGCTGACCGTGGCTCAGATTATGAACTCTTTATTNTCATGCAAAATGCCATTCTGGATGAAACACAAGCTGGAATCAAGACTGCTGGGACAAATATCACTAACCTCAGATATGCAGATGACACCACCCTTATGGCAGAAAGCAAAGCAAAGAAGAACTAAAGAGCCTCTTGATGAAAGTGAAAGAGGAGAGTGAAAAAGTTGGCTTAAAGCTCAACATTCAGAAAACGAAGATCATAGCATCTGGTCCCATCACTTCATGGAAAACTGATGGAGAAATGATGGAAACAGTGACAGAACTCATTTTCTTGTGCTCCAAAATCACTGCATATGGTGACTGCAACCATGAAATTAAAAGATGGTTGCTCCTTGGAAGAAAAATTATTACCAACTTAGACATAATATTAAAAAGCAGAGATGAGACATTGCCAACAAAGGTCTGTCTAGTCAAAGCTTTGGTTTTCCCAGTGATCATGTATGGATGTGAGAGTTGGATTATAAAGAAAGCTGAGCACTGAAGAATTGATGCTTTTGAACTGTGGTGTTGGAGAAGACTCTTGAGAGTCTCTTGGACTGCAAAGAGATCCAACCAGTCCATCCTAAAGGAAGTTAGTCCTGAATATACATTGCAAGGACTGATGCTGAAACTGAAGCTCCAATACTTTGGCCACTTGATGAGAAGAACGGACTCATTTGAAAAGACCCTGATGCTGGGAAAGACTGAAGGCAGGGGTAGAAAGGGAAAACAGACGATGATATGGTTGGATGGTATCACCGACTCAATGAACATGAGTTTGAGCAAGATCCAAGAGTTGGTGATGGACAGGGAGGCCTGGCGTGCTGCAGTCCATGGGGTTGTAAAGAGTTGGACATGACTGAGTGACTGAACTGAACTGAACTAATGATGGTGGTGGTATAAGTCACTAAGTTGTGTCTGACTTTTCCAGTCCTGTGGGATGTAAGCCACCAGGATCTTCTGTCTGTGGTGTTTTTCAGTCAAGAATACTGGAGTGGTTTTCCATTCTTGCCTGAAATGTTGCTTCCCAAAGTAAAGCTAAAATCCTGGATAACTCATGAGAAGCACTGCATTTGAAGAATTATCACTGTTTCTTCCTATTCCTTTTTAAACTGAACCAAAATGACAAGCATTCCCCTCAATCCATGACCTGTTAGCCCACTAGACTCCTCTGTCTATGGAATTCTCCAGCCAAGAATATTAGAGTGGATTGCCATTCTCTTCTCCAGAGGATCTTCCCAACCCAGGAATTGAACCAGGGTCTCCCATGTTGCAGGCAGATTCTTTACTATCTGAGTCAACAGGGAAGTCCACACATTAAAACAACTTTATCGAACAGTTCTCAAATGGCATGTTGAAGAAGTCATTGCTGGGTTTACCAACCTGCCAGTCCATCCACGATTTCTTCCAATCCATGTGACTTTCAAAAACAGAGGGTCCACTGGAGGGGCAGGTGAGGATTCTGGTTCCCAATAGAATTAGTAACAATAAACACATTTACAATATGCCTCACGCTCCTTTTATGACTGAGGACCCAAATTCAAATTTCATGTTGGGGGATGAAAACCAGGATAATGAATGAAACATTTTTTTGAACTTAAAATTGAACACAATCCAAAATAGATATTATAAATCTTTTAATGCTAAGTTGACAAAAAGTTTACCTTCTTTTCATGTAAAATCAAGAAGAAAATTTAAGATTTTCTTAAATCTATAGGTAAAGGCTTACTCTTTTCTCAGGCTGTGTGTGTGTGCTTATCTGCTCAGTCATGTCTGACTCTTCAACCCCATGGCCTGTAACCCACCAGGCTCCTCTGTCCATGGGATTCTCCAGGCAAAAATAATGGAGTGGGTTGCCATTTCCTTCTCCAGGGGATCTTTCTGACCCAGGGTTCAAACCTGGGTCTCCTGCATTGCAGGCAGATTCTTGACCCTCTGAGCCGCTAGGGAAGCCCCTCCTTTATGTCTATGTGTACTTCATTCAGGAACATAGGAGTCTAATATATGATTCATATAGATTATCTTTTTGAAGCCATGTTTTGTGATAATATAATATAAAGATGATTGCATAGAGTCAGGTAGATCTGAATCCAGCATCTGACTCCGTGCTCAAGGGTAAATTGTGTCACTGGGTAAATTATGTAATTTCTCTAGTATTGCTTCTTCATCTGTACAATTGGGTTAAAAGCACTTTGCTTTTAGGCTTGTTATCTTTATGTGTAAAGGCATGTGAAATCACCTAGGATATTTTCTGATATCTAACACATGTTCAAGTGATGTTATTTAGTCTGCTATTAAATATTGCATTGATGAGAATGAAATACATAAATATAGCCTTTTTTGGTTCAAGCTTTCTCTCACATAGGAATATCTCACTCTAATAAGTAGATGATAATAAGTATCCTCAAGAGATAATTCAGTGTTCTACTACTACTACCATAATAAGATAAATGATATGTATTAATATTGTTCCCCAGTTATATATTTTTCTCCTTTTTGGCACATAAAATGCTATCATTTCCTACTACCTTTGTTTCTCAGTGGGACCAAGTGTCTTGTTTTTTAGACAATGAGCTGTGAGAAAAGTGATGTGTGTTTCTCCTGGGCTGGGGTATTTGAATGTCGACTCAAGATGCTTCAAAGTTCTCTTCCCTCTGGTACATCAATCATCAATATCCAAGGTGGTAGCTGTTCCATCAGTTAGGGTCCATGAATAACTGATGAATAAAGCTTCTCTGCCAATGGAAGTATAGTTTGAGTGAGAAATAAAATTTCCCTGCTCTAATGCTTAAGATATCAGGCATGATGTTTACATAGATTAATAGAGCCAATCCCAACAATAAGACTAAAATAATAACAATAACAGCAATGCTAATAATATTTATATATGTTTCTTATATGTCAGACACTGGTACTGATTTGATGCTTCTAATCCCCTCTATATTATCATGATGTCCATAGATTATTACTATTATTCCATTTTTACAGATGAGGCAATATATATAGAGAGAAGCTAGGTAACTTGTCCAGGGTAAAGAAAGCTTATGAGTGACAGAGGCAAGATTTGAACTCAGGCACTTTAGGTTTGAAACATGGGCCCTTAACCACTGAACTGTACTTTCTCTTGTGCAATTTCCAAAGATGATTTTCTTAGTATTATGGATTGATTTGGCAAAGAGCTTGATATACGTCTGTATTCCCATCTCTGGTAAGATCTGACTCCATGGCCAATGCATTTTGTATTTCATTAAGAGAAAAAAGGTCAAGAGCTTCCAAGGAACTGAGTTTTTTTTTTTTTTTTTCAGAGCCAAGAATTATAGATGTAAATCTTTTAATTTCCATAGTTTCATAAATTCCAAAAGTTAAAAAAGGCATGTTCTGCTTGGAGATTTTATTGGCTTGGTTACATATATGACTGTTCAACCTTTCTGAAAGATTGTAGTTACCCCATTTGGCACTATCTGCGTCACTAACTGTCATTTCTGAGTTTCATTATTTTCTCTGAAGAATCGGTTTAGACTGATGTTCAGCTGTTCTATTTTTACCTGATATCTGCTTTTTGCTATTGGTGGTGAGTTCCTCTTTGTTTGTTGTTGAGAGAGGGGAGGGGGACTCCTCTCACCTGAGCCATGTCCTTAGGAGGCCACTCCAAGCATCCTTCCCGACAGCCTCTGGCTGGCACTCACATAATAACAGACAGTGCTGGTAGCCGCCATGAGACAGGGGAAAGCATTCCAATTCTCTTGTCAACTGTGTCTGAATTTCTTTTTTAAAACAAATCTCTGACAGATCTCACCATGGACCTCTGATTAGCCAGATGACATGTAGATAAGATTTCGAGACCTACAACAGGGAATGAAATGGCGGGGTCTGTCACCAGTCTTCTTTTTGTGCTTCAACTTCTTCATTTGGATGTGTCAAGAGGGCAAATCGCTAACAAAGAAACTGCAGCGAGAGCAGTTGCAGAGCCCACCACCAGGCAGAAGAGACAGAATCAGAAATAGATGTGATAATGACAACAGCAGAAGTGAAGCTGCAGTCTGAAAGCCCGCATGACCCACCAAGACATCACAGAGTCAAAGCTCCCCATGGTGGGAGCCCCCTTCACCCCTAGACCCACTGTGGCTCTCAGGTCCAGATCCTTATTGCCAAACTGGCAGAAACATTTCCTGATTTTACATAGAGAGCCAGGGAAGGAAACCCACAGTCTGTTTTCACTTGCCTTTTAAAAGTACTCATCAGTAAGTTTATTACTTATATATTACTTAAGTCTCTCTAGATGACATTTAGATATTCACACTTCTTATTATACCTGAGAAATGAGAAAAGTAAAACATTATTTTTTTTCCTTCTATTACTTGCCAAGGTTGAGACTCACATTTAAATATTTCGGAGGAGATGAAGCCTCAGCATGTCCAAATTTCTTACTAGACACTGCCATCAAGAGCTTCCCTCATTCCTCCCTACCTGCTTTTGCTTCTGTCATCCTAACATAAAATTATTGTGCAAGATTGTGACAAACTAGCTGTTTTACATCTCTGCCAAGGACAGATAGTGAGGAGATGGATTTTAATTATTACTAAATTTAGATGAGGCACAAGGAAATCAAGATAGATTTCCTAACTTATATGACATAGGAATGAGCTAATGAGGGAGATTATAAAGTTTGCTTGACTTGGTTTCATAGAATTAAAGACTTTGGGGGTTGTAAGATCATCTGGTCAAATGCATTTGTCCATATAAGGAAACTAAGGCTAGAGAGTTTAAGTGCCTGGCTAGCTATTTTTAGAAGCATGGAGTAATATGTGAACTTTGGAGTCCAGATGGCCTGGGTTCAAATATGTACTTTGCTACTAATTTGTAGCAGAAGCATAATATCCTTGAGGTTGTTTTCTCATCTAAAAAATTGTGCAAGAAAGTACTTCCCTCCCAGGGCTTTTGTGAAGATTGAATACCACTAGATATGAAAAAGCCTCTAAAAATAGTGACTTCATGAGATATATATTAAATAGAGTCCCTCTATCAAAGCTTGACATGTTTATATAATAAAATTTGCCTCTTCTTCTTGTAGAACAAAAATGCCTGACTTCTGGCCAATGGCCTCTTTCATCTTAAAGATGGCACTATTTCATCAATCAAAGAATTGATTTTTCATTGCAAAAATTAACCCAGCATTGGCATGCTTGCTAAGTTGCTTCAGTCATGTCTGATTCTTGGCAACCTTATGGACTGTAGCCCATCAGACTCCTTTGTCCGTGGGGATTCTCCAGTCAAGAATACTGGGGTGGGTTGCCATGCCCTCCTCCAGAGTATCTTCCTGACCCAGAGATCAAAGGCACAGCTCTTATATCTCCTGCATTGGCAGGCAGGTTCTTTCCCACTAGCACCACCTGGGAAGCCCTAGTATTGGCATGGGCCTAAACATACTCTGCCTGTACAGTGTTGGTAAGAGAAAAGAAATCCATTAACATAGTTCACTCCAACCAAAATCAAGGCTCTTATTCATCCTTTTAACCTCCATTTATTAACAATGGAGTATGACAGAAGAAAAAAAAGTAATATGCCTTCCATTAACCCACTACTCTCCACTGAGAAGCAGATGCAGGTTTTGTAGAACCTGAATCTTTAATAATTTGGGAGTCTGTATTAAAGGAAAGAATATAAAACTAGGAATAAAATTTATGAATAAAAACATTTAGTACAAGAGAAAGAAATTGAAACAAATCATATATATTATATATATATTAAAGTAATTAGCCTCCAATTAAAATAAATAAATTTAAATTTTAAAAAAGGATTAATAATATCACAAACATAAATACAGGGATTTTGACAAATTCAGTTTGTGTCATTCTCATCAAAAAAGGAAAAGTGTGCATGCTTTTCATTGCTGAGAATATTTTGACTAGGTACCACAGGAAACCAGTCCCTACCTAGAGTGTGTACCTTCTTCAGAACCTGTACATATTGATTACTTCCAGGACCTGTTGCTGTCAGACATCTTACATAGTGATCTGACCTTGGATCTTGCCCCTTCATATCACTGCAAAAAGTCAGCACAATGGAATATTCTCAGATCTATCCCTCCACTTGGACAGGGAGCGAAAACTTATATAGAAATTGAAGTGAGTACAAATTGGTAAATATCTCCCCAAACCAACTGCTCATATTATCAATTTAGTTTCACTGTGGCTGAAACCCAGAAATGACTGCAGTGACACAGTGACACCAGATGTATGGGAGATATTTGGCCCATGGGAAAGACAAAAATCTGACTACTTGTGGTCAAAATCTCTTACTTTTCAAACTTTACAAAAACACATTTTTGTAGACACGTGTCTAGGGATCCTACTAGAGCCTTGGAAATGGCTGTGCAAGGGAATCCTTTAAGATTTAAACTTCATTAGCTTCTTGGTACTTTCCTGAACTATTTAAAATCCTGAAAGAATATGCTGATAAAGTGCTGCACTCAATATGTCAGCAAATTTGGAAAACTCCACAAGGGCCACAGGAGTGGAAAGGGTCAGTTTTCATTCAATCCTAAAGAAGGGAAATGCCAAAAAATGTTCAAACTACTGTACAATTGTGCTCATTTCACATGCTAGCAAGGTTATGCTCAAAACCCTTCAAGCTAGGTTTAGCAGTATGTGAACTGAGAACTTCTAGATGTTCAAACTGGGGTTAGAAATGGCAGAGGAACCAGAGATCAATTTGCCAACACTCGTTGGATCATGGAGAAAATGAGGGAATTCCAGAAAAAACATCTACTTTCTGCTTCATTGACTACATGAAAACCTTTGACTGTGTGGATCACAACAAACTGTGGAAAATTCTTAAAGAGATGGGAGTACTAGAACACGTTACCTTGTCTCCTGAGAAACCTGTACACAGATCAAGAAGCAACAGTTAGAACCAGTTTTGGAACAACTGACTGGTTCAAGATTGGGAAAGGACTACAGCAAGGCTGTATATTATCAGCCTTTTTATTTAACTTATATGTAGTGTACATCAATGCAAAATGTCTGGCTCAGTGAATGACAAGCTGAAATCAAAACTGCTGGGAGAAATACTAATATCAACAACCTCAGATATGCAGATGATACCACTCTAATAGCAGAAAGTGAAGAGGAACTAAAGAAGCTCTTGGTGAGGGTGAAAGAGGAGAATGAAAAAGCTGGCCTATAAAGCTCAACATTAAACTAAGATCATGGTATTCAGTCCCGTAACTTCCTGTCACATAGAAGGGGAAAAAGTGTAAGCGGTGACAGATTTTATTTTCTTGGGCTCCCGAATCACTGAGGATGATGACTGCAGCCATGAAATTAAAAGACACTTGCTTCTTAGAAGGAAAGCTATGCAAACCTAGACAGTGTACTAAAAAGCAGACACATTATTTTGCCGACAAAGATCCGTATGTCAAAGCCATGGTTTTTCCAGTAGTCATGTATAGATATGAGAGTTGGACCATAAAGAAGGCTGTGCCCAAAGAATCGATGCTTTCTAATTGTGGTGTTGGAGAAGACTCTTGAGAGTTCTGTGGACTGCCAGGAGACCAAACCAGTCAATCATAAAGGAAATCAACCCTGAATAGTCACTGGAAGGACTGATGTTGAAGCTGAAGCTCCAATACTTTGGCTACCTCATGCAAAGAGCAGATTCATTNCTACTCTCCACTGAGAAGCAGATGCAGGTTTTGTAGAACCTGAATCTTTAATAATTTGGGAGTCTGTATTAAAGGAAAGAATATAAAACTAGGAATAAAATTTATGAATAAAAACATTTAGTACAAGAGAAAGAAATTGAAACAAATCATATATATTATATATATATTAAAGTAATTAGCCTCCAATTAAAATAAATAAATTTAAATTTTAAAAAAGGATTAATAATATCACAAACATAAATACAGGGATTTTGACAAATTCAGTTTGTGTCATTCTCATCAAAAAAGGAAAAGTGTGCATGCTTTTCATTGCTGAGAATATTTTGACTAGGTACCACAGGAAACCAGTCCCTACCTAGAGTGTGTACCTTCTTCAGAACCTGTACATATTGATTACTTCCAGGACCTGTTGCTGTCAGACATCTTACATAGTGATCTGACCTTGGATCTTGCCCCTTCATATCACTGCAAAAAGTCAGCACAATGGAATATTCTCAGATCTATCCCTCCACTTGGACAGGGAGCGAAAACTTATATAGAAATTGAAGTGAGTACAAATTGGTAAATATCTCCCCAAACCAACTGCTCATATTATCAATTTAGTTTCACTGTGGCTGAAACCCAGAAATGACTGCAGTGACACAGTGACACCAGATGTATGGGAGATATTTGGCCCATGGGAAAGACAAAAATCTGACTACTTGTGGTCAAAATCTCTTACTTTTCAAACTTTACAAAAACACATTTTTGTAGACACGTGTCTAGGGATCCTACTAGAGCCTTGGAAATGGCTGTGCAAGGGAATCCTTTAAGATTTAAACTTCATTAGCTTCTTGGTACTTTCCTGAACTATTTAAAATCCTGAAAGAATATGCTGATAAAGTGCTGCACTCAATATGTCAGCAAATTTGGAAAACTCCACAAGGGCCACAGGAGTGGAAAGGGTCAGTTTTCATTCAATCCTAAAGAAGGGAAATGCCAAAAAATGTTCAAACTACTGTACAATTGTGCTCATTTCACATGCTAGCAAGGTTATGCTCAAAACCCTTCAAGCTAGGTTTAGCAGTATGTGAACTGAGAACTTCTAGATGTTCAAACTGGGGTTAGAAATGGCAGAGGAACCAGAGATCAATTTGCCAACACTCGTTGGATCATGGAGAAAATGAGGGAATTCCAGAAAAAACATCTACTTTCTGCTTCATTGACTACATGAAAACCTTTGACTGTGTGGATCACAACAAACTGTGGAAAATTCTTAAAGAGATGGGAGTACTAGAACACGTTACCTTGTCTCCTGAGAAACCTGTACACAGATCAAGAAGCAACAGTTAGAACCAGTTTTGGAACAACTGACTGGTTCAAGATTGGGAAAGGACTACAGCAAGGCTGTATATTATCAGCCTTTTTATTTAACTTATATGTAGTGTACATCAATGCAAAATGTCTGGCTCAGTGAATGACAAGCTGAAATCAAAACTGCTGGGAGAAATACTAATATCAACAACCTCAGATATGCAGATGATACCACTCTAATAGCAGAAAGTGAAGAGGAACTAAAGAAGCTCTTGGTGAGGGTGAAAGAGGAGAATGAAAAAGCTGGCCTATAAAGCTCAACATTAAACTAAGATCATGGTATTCAGTCCCGTAACTTCCTGTCACATAGAAGGGGAAAAAGTGTAAGCGGTGACAGATTTTATTTTCTTGGGCTCCCGAATCACTGAGGATGATGACTGCAGCCATGAAATTAAAAGACACTTGCTTCTTAGAAGGAAAGCTATGCAAACCTAGACAGTGTACTAAAAAGCAGACACATTATTTTGCCGACAAAGATCCGTATGTCAAAGCCATGGTTTTTCCAGTAGTCATGTATAGATATGAGAGTTGGACCATAAAGAAGGCTGTGCCCAAAGAATCGATGCTTTCTAATTGTGGTGTTGGAGAAGACTCTTGAGAGTTCTGTGGACTGCCAGGAGACCAAACCAGTCAATCATAAAGGAAATCAACCCTGAATAGTCACTGGAAGGACTGATGTTGAAGCTGAAGCTCCAATACTTTGGCTACCTCATGCAAAGAGCAGATTCATTGGAAAAGATCCTGATGCTGAGAAAGATTGAGGGCAAGAGGAGAAGGGGAGGACAGATGATGAGGTGGTTGGATGGCATCACTGACTCAATGTACTTGGGTTTGAGCAAACTCTGGGTACATAGCGAAGGACAGGGAAGCCTGGCGTGCTGCCATTCATGGGGTCAGAAAGAGTAGGACACAGCTTAGAGACTGAGCGGAACTCTGATGTTTTGTCCTTCTATTTATGTATTTCTTATGTACTCTTCTTATTGGTAGAAACGCTATCCTGCTCTTTATTAGTACTTTTAATATCTGGAGTAGGAAATGGCAACCCATTCCAGTATACTTGCCTGAGAAATAGCATGGACAAGGGAGCCTGATGGGCTACAGACCATGGGGCTGCAAAAGAGTCGGACACAACTGAGCAACTAAACAACAACAACAACTTCTTGAAACAACTAAGAGATTTCATTTTAATACTTTTTGTTTATTACTTTCTTTTTAATTAGAAGATGGGTTTCAGGAAAGCTTTTCTAGCCTCACAGAGCTCTTGTCTCTGTTAATAAAATGTTTAAAAACATGGCTACATTTTTTTGAGGTTTCTGTCCCTTACTCTCATCTGGATCTCCTCATTTCTTAATCTTTATTATTGGAATCAGTTTTTATGACATTCAGGAGTCCCTCTTCGACACAAGGGAATCTTATTCTGGATGACTTGTTTCTACAGCTCACAAGAGCCTCACTGCTCCAGTCACTCTCAGACCTTCTTACTCCAGGCTCCCTGCATTCACCACTTTTGAAGGAAAACCTCATCCAGGTTCACACACTATTCTTACAATGGCTCACCATACTCTCCTGAAAAATACATGGTGTCTCTTTTGATATTCCCCTACTTCTCATTGTCAGTTACCTATTTCTTCCCTCTGCTTCTTCCAGCACAGATGTTGATATCATGCATGTCATTTCTCTCTATGTCCTTGAATTCGGGGCTTCCTGAAGATACTTCATTATCTTTGTTTTGTTGTAAAAATTGTTATGTTTTTTACTTTGTTGCCTAGTTTGTCTTTTCTGATGTGGTCATCTGTTAGGTTAAAAAATTTACACCCCTGCTACCCTTTTCTAGAATCTACAATACTTAAAATTTTAAGTTACTTTTGTTTGTTATGAAATTTAAAACGCCCTCTTTGGAAAGTATTGGCAATCTGGGGATATGTAAAATTAGCTAGCGATTGCAATTGTCTAAATAAGACCTTTGAAGGAGACAAACATCATTTGAATCTCCAAAGTTTGGTAGATTTATTTTTTACAAACAANTGGCAATCTGGGGATATGTAAAATTAGCTAGCGATTGCAATTGTCTAAATAAGACCTTTGAAGGAGACAAACATCATTTGAATCTCCAAAGTTTGGTAGATTTATTTTTTACAAACAAGGAAACACTTTATTTTTCATAGTCCTGTATTCAGGCCAACTTGGTTATAATTAGGAGTACATATGAGAAAATCCCAGAATGGAACCATTATGCATATTGTGGTCTCTGTGAATGGAACCGTGAAAGACAATTCAAGGAACTATAACTTTTACATAGATTATGATATGTATGTTTTCCCTTGTTCTTCTAAATACATCACTTCTGCTTAAATAAGGAAGGAACAATAAAAAGACTATATATTTTTTAAACAGATTGTTTCCTAATATTCTGTTCACATGATCAAACCTAGTTCCCAAGAATTCTGTTAATATATATATGGATGTTAAGATATATGTGTGTGTGTGTGTGTGTGTGTGTGTATCATTTTCTAGGTTTTCCCTCTAATCATTTTATTCATGTCTGGTATGTGAAGGATAAGACATTTATCCTTGGTTTTCTGTGAATGCATCTAACCATGACATACTGACTTATGGGCTCTGGCCCTTTACAGATACCATGGGTATTTGAGAGGCGATAATCTCTTACTTTGAAGTATAGCCCAAGACAATGCTGTGATCATCAAGCTTGCAGCAATTGTGTGAGCAAGTTACTTTTGCCTATTGAAGGATGATGTTTTATTGGGTTATGAGTCTAAAATCAAGCCCCAGTCTCTACATCCACAAATACACAGACAAAATTATACACTCATCTTCTGGCTATGTACATGAGTTCATATTTAACTTAGGATTTGCCTATGAAACTGTTTTCCTGACAAGGAGTCACTTGTTGGTGTGGCATCTTTTCATTTGATTATTAAGATTCCTCTTCGTCATGTTCCCTTGAGCTTTAATTACAGCATTGCAGCTTGTTCAAAACACACTGCCAGATTTCTCCCTTGTACAGGAGACAGAACACATATTTCACATCCCCTGCACGTCCTTTATTCCTCTTATTGATTTCCTAGGCAATTCTGTATCGATTTTATCTTCATATTTCAATGCCTCCTTGGTCTTTTCCTTTCTTATTTTTCTGAGCTCTTAGAACTCTGGATTTCTCCTTGTTCACTCAGGTCACCCAATTAGGATTTGTGTGTGATCCTCCTTTGCCACTCTGAGGACTCTCTGTGATCCGGGCAGGAGCCCAGATATTCTTATCAGGATGGCTTTAATCTCAAACCCACACCATCTATCTAAGCTCTGATACCATCACCACTGTTTGTCTAAAAATATGAAAAGAAACTGGAGCAAGAACCTTCCTGCCCTGAAGTATCATTCTCTGGCCTCTTGTGTTCAGACCATTCCCAGCCATTAGTGTTACTCCTTTGCTCATTGTTGGTGCTAAAGAATGAAAAGATAGTGTTGAATTCCTCCTTGAAAGTCTGGTGTCTTTGACCAGCTTTGGACTGTGTAGCTGGTTTGAATCTATTGTCTTTGGGTCCAAAAAACTGTGACAAAAGAAGTTCCATTGATGTAACATTAGCAAAATATAACCAATAGTCAAACTAATATCCACGGTCAAGAAGAAAAAGTCACCTGGCACTAAAGAGACTAGATATGAGAAATTGGAAATTGACAACTGATGTGTCTCTCTCATTTTTTCTCTCTCTGCTTCTTTCTTATCTTCTTATAACTGCTTCCTATTCCTGTAATTGACTCGTAAGTTATGCCCTCCGTGATTTCAGCTTGTATGTGGCATTGGCTTAATAGCACCTCCACTCAAATCCTTCTGCTGCTGCTGCTGCTGCTGCCAAGTTGCTTCAGTCATGTCCGACTCTGTGCAGCCCCAGAGACGGCAGCCCACCAGGCTCCCCCGTCCCGGGGATTCTCCAGGCAAGAACACTGGAGTGGGTTGCCATTTCCTTCTCCAATGCATGAAAGTGAAAGTGAAGTCTCTCAGTCGTGTCCGACTCTTAGTGACCACACGGACTGCAGCCTTCCAGGCTCCTCTGCCCATGGGATTTTCCAGGCAAGAGTACTGGAGTAGGGTGCCATTGCCTTCTCCCCAAACCCTTCTAGTAAGTGACTTTTCACCTCACTCTAGGTCTTGTAGCTTAAATTACTGAGTACCAAAATCTTATTGGTCAATGAAAATCCGGTAAATGGTTTCCTAGTGTCATGTGTCTCCTGATTTAGTCAGCTCTTTCTAGCTACTTCTCAGGATATGAAAGCCATATAGTGTTGAAAAATGCTCCTTTTGCAAGGACTATAGATTTGGAAATCACACAAAAAAGGGGGGGAATCTATATGTATAAGGGGAATCTATATGTATAACCTAAAACACATCTACAAGTGTCTCCCAGTTTTCCCTACCTTCTAGTTTTGTGATTTGCCAATCTGCATAGTTTCCTCACGCCATATCACAAACCTGTTCCTTTGTTCATGGTATTTACTCTGACTCTAAGCTTCAGCTGACTTTAGTCCTTTGACTAAACGAGCCAGTCTTTCTGATCCAGATCAAGCATCATGTGTTAGAAAATCTGTTTTGAAATGTTTTTGCCATGAGTTTTTACAGTATTGTGAAGATGCCTCTGTCTTACCAATGTAGAGAATTGCCATGATACTGACTTTACACAGTTAAGTTGTTTTTCCTAGTAGACTCTTTGAGAATTTGTCTTTGTTGCTATAGCTTCAACTAATTCTAAGTGACTAAAGTGAATGTTGCTCAGTCACTCAGTCGTGTTCGACTCTTTGCGACACCATGGACTATACAGTTTGTGGAATTTTTCAAGCCAGAATACTGGCGTGGGTAGCCTTTCCCTTCTCCAGGGGATCTTCCCAACCCAAGGATTGAACCCAGGTCTCCTGCATTTCAGGTGGATTCTTTACCATCTGAGCCACAAGAGAAGCCCAAGAATACTGGAGGGAGTAGCCTCTCTGTTCGCCAGTGAATCTTCCTGACCCAGGAATCAAACCAGGGTCTCCTGCATTGCAGGCAGATTCTTTACTAAGTGAGCTATTAGGGAAGCCCTAAGTAACTAAAGAGGACATGTAATAGAGGCAGTATTGTTTTACACAATGAATTCAGGGACGACAGCTCTGAGAAGCTGATGAGAAAACATTGTAGGAAGTGAGCTAGTAGATATTTAGAGGAAAAACATTCCAGGGCAAGGGAAGAAGTAATGCAAAGACCTCAAAGCAAGAACAGCAAGGAGGTCTGTATGATCAGACTAGGGATACGTTGTATCTAGCAAAACATTATGAGCTCACATTAATGCTTTTATCAGCTACATCACAACATTAATTCAAAGGAAGCAGATCTCCTCATGCTAGAGGTGGCTGTGCTCTGGTGCATGTTTAGAACATGAATTCTTATACTCCTGACCTGAGACATTGATAGAATAGATTTAGGAAATGCAACTGCACTCACCCTAATACTAATAGCAGAATTACAAAGATCTGGGGAAAGTCATGGATTTTATGTTTAGCATTTTGATCCTTAAAATTTTGGTTAAGTTTCTGGCTTGGTTATCATATTATTGTCTTAACTCATAAGTGTTTTGAAGAAAAACATAAATATTAAAAATATTACATTATATAACTCTCTTCCTGCTGCCATCTCACTAAACCTGCTTCAGCATTTTTCATATAAGGGTAAATACATCTCTAAAGTTTGATAGATGTGTCTTGATAGTTACAAGTAATTTATATAAATTTTTATATTTTGTGGTGCTTTTTTGAATGATAATCTTAAAAAATGTTTGTTTATTTTGAATCATTTCAGTGGCCCCTTCATAATTTGCTGCATCATGCAATTTCACTGTCTATATTGGCAATTGTGTTTATGATCACAAATGGAAAAAGAGTGCTTTTTCAGTGACCTTGGGTTCATAAGAAAAGGGCAGAATTGGGTGTGTAATAAGCAAACAATGCATTTATGACAAGTTGGAGGTGATATACATTATTCCAAGTCAAGGGACAAAATAACTATTTTTTTAAGTAATTGAGCTAGAACAAGTCGGGGAGAATTGTATTATCACATGGCTGCTGCTGCTGCTGAGTCACTTCAGTCGTGTCCGACTCTGTGCGACTCCATAGATGGCAGCCCACCAGGCTCCCCCGTCCCTGGGATTCTCCAGGCAAGAACCCTGAAGTGGGTTGCCATTTCCTTCTCCAGTGCAGGAAAATGAAAAGGGAAAGTGAAGTTGCTCAGTTGTGTCCGACTCTTCGCGATTCCATGGACTGCAGCCACCAGGCTCTTCTGTCCATGGGAGTCTCCAGGCGAGAGTACTGGAGTGGGTTGCCATTGTCTTTTCCTTATCACATGGAGTTCAGTGTATAATCTTGCATGATAGTGTATCCTATTCAAGTAACTGGCCTCAGGTTATTTATAGAAAAATGACTCCTTCAATCATGTGAAATAAATGATCTTATTTCTATTTTTTATTTCTAAATTCATTTGCATTTAACATATAAATTTGGCTTTTAGAATTGTACCATAAGGTCTTAACCACAAAGAATTCATTTTAGTCCTTTTTTTTTCATTTTAGTCTTACATTTATACATATTTCACTGATTAAATGGTTTTTATTACAATTGGATACCTATAAGAATTAGTTACTTTTAAGAATGGATAAAGATTTTATTCAGATTGGGTAAATACTGTGAGATTATAACATACTTATATGGAAGATGAATAGATTTTTCTTAAAAAAAGAAGATATTTTAGCCATCCTGAATAGCAATGACTGTGCAGGAAGCATGATAATCAGTTCAAGGTCTCTTATGTTAATAGAGATGGTCAACATTACAGAATTACCTAAAAATAATTTCGAATAATACTAAAAATGTGGACTGAACTAATCACTTACAGACATCACATGATGGGGGCCACTGATCATACTTTCAAATTTAAACCACTGCAGAAAAAGGATGGACTATTCCATGCTCCTTTTGTAGTCCATGCTTGTCATATGTGGCTTATTCATTTATTGAATAATTAGGAATAATTATTTCAATAATTCATTTATTGAAAAATTAGGAATATCTAATAATTTCACTTTGACTTACAAATTTTTATTATGCCTCTTATGCAGTGGATTTTGTCTTCTCTGACGCAGGACTATGGGAGTTAAAAGGAGCTAAATCATGTATCTGGGGATGTGTGGATTTGGGGAGGGAATGTCAAGGTACTTTGAAAAGAATACTCCATGGTTGATATATATTTCCATGAAATGTTATTTTTTATAGTAATTGCTGATAGTGAGTTACTGAATACTGAGGCCAAGTTGCTAGTGACAGCTGAAGTCTCAGTATTAAAAAAAAAAAAAAATGGTCCAGAAACCAACTAGATGGTAAGGGGAGAAAAAAGTCAAATTATATGATAAAAATATAGAACAAAAATACAGGGTTAGAAACACTGAAAAATATGGGAGGAAAAAACAAATGTGAATTCATAGGCACAATCTAAGAGAAATAAAATGAAATGATTCAGATAGCTAGGATATACATGAATTTAAATCACTGTTTTATTTTTAACATGAGCAGCAATACTGTCAAGAATTCAAGGCAAGCATGTATTTATGACCAAAACTTCTTTAAATTAAACATCAAATAAATTATTATTAAGTAGATAATCATGTTTTTAACTTTTAAGAAAATTTTTAATTTTTAGGTAAATTACACTATCATTATGTCCTTAATGACCGAAGAAGGCAATGGCAATCCACTGTAGTACTCTAGCCTGGAAAATCCCACGGGCAGAGGAGCCTGGTAGCCTGCGGTCCATGGGGTCGCTAAGAGCCAGACATGACTGAGCATGTCTGAGCATGACTTTCACTTTTACTTTTCACTTTCCTGCATTGGAGAAGGAAATGGCAACCCACTCCAGTGTTCTTGCCTGGAGAATCCCAGGGACGGGGTTGCCTGGTGGGCTGCTGTCTATGAGGTTGCACAGAGTCAGACACAACTGAAGTGACTTAGCAGCAGCAGCAGCAGTAGCATGTCCTTAAAGAGCTCCAAAATTGTGATTCAAGTTCTAATGGTTATAATTAGAATTTTGGTCCATTGTCTATTTTCTTTGTAATCACTGGACTATTACTTGACATTTATAATTTATTTTCTGATTCATTTATAGATGTTTTAAATTTTAGTGCAACTATCTATAAGAAGATTAGTCTGTATATTCAGGCATCCTTAGTAGACATTCTCAGCTTTTAAGAACTTCTATTTCAGCATATCTACAGGAACAAGAAAAATAGGGTATACATCCCCCAAACCTTTCCCTCCCTCCCATCAAAGCTTATTATAATGTTTTGACATTTCAAGGAAAAGACACAATATAGCCAGTGATTCTGTAGCTAAGTCTTTACTTCTATTATCCTCTTCTTTCCTAGATTGTGCTCTTTATTTTATATTCCAATTTGAATAATAGTCACGTTTTAATTTCTCATCTTCCACAGAACAGCCCGGGTGCCCTAACCTCAGTCGTGCAAACTGGCTCTCACCCTGCATTGATTAAGAGTTCCCAGAGATAACAGTGTGTGTGGGTGCATGAATAATCTCCTGGCTTCTCAAGTCAGTTCTTCTGCATCTCTGCAGTCTGGCAGTAATAACACCCACAATTTGAGTAGTGAGGGGCTAGCTGTGAACTCTGAAATAGCATATGTATGACCTTCTGTTGAAAAAATAAAAATAGAAAAATTAACATGAATATAATAAATCTTTTCCCAAAGAGAAGAAAATTACTGAAATATTTTCCTCTTATACTCTGACTCTTCCCTCTTGACAGAGAACTATACTTAACAATCAAATTGGGCAATTACCAACAGATTTAGAGCCTAAATCTCAGAAAAGTAAAGCTATTAGCATTGTTAGAAAGCTAGAGAAAAATCACACAAAAATGAGGTTTTTTTGATACACTACCAACCAGGACTGGCTGCTAAACCTTCATCACTCTAATCCACTGTCACAATTTTAGCTCAGTTATTCAGCATCCCTGTCACTGAAGCAGTCCCCATACTGGTCTCTCTGTCACCAAACTCTACTTTTCAACCTTGATCCATTTTGCTGTTAGAGTTACCATCCTAATTCACTAATTCAGTCACATCACAGTGATGCTTATACATGATTTCCCATTACCTACAGAAAAAAGTGGAAGCTTCTGAGCCTGGCAAAGAAGTGTCTCCTTTATTTTGTCCCAGGCTGATTTTTCAAGATTATTTGCCAATGTACTCGTCCCTGCACAAGCCTCCTGCACAATCTCGTGCTTGCAGGATTCAGTTATGTTCTAGATACATGTGATAATTCAGTACCTTCTTACAGCTCCTGTTTCCTGCTGTTCCTCTTACCTTAAATGCTCTCTGCTATCTCAGCCACTGTAGTTGTATAATCACTTGACAAGACCTAACACAAATGAAGACTTCTTTTCACATCTCAGGGCCATCACTGAATAATTCCCTCAGAACCCTATACTGTATGTATCGATTATTACAAAAGAATTATTTGTGTCTTTTCCTAATAGATTTTTAGGTCAAAGAAGACAAATACTATATTATGTTCTGTACCGTTTCTCCTATCTCCCTAAATTTGTCTTATAAACGGGATTAGTATCCATTTTTTTCCTATCAATTTGAGCCCCTCCAGGTTGTAAGAAAAATTCTGTTTTGGATTGATGACATGAGGATTAACACAGTTAAATCGGTCAGTGTCCATTCACTAAGGGACTCAAGACTATTAATGTTTTATAAGGTTTCTTTTTATTTGTTTGCCTTTAGACATGCTTGCATTAAAATTAGAACCTATTGTTAATGTGAATATGTATTTATTTATTCACTAAAAAGTCGGGCACTGTAGAGAAGTTTTGAAATCAAATTTCAATTCAAATTACATCTGGGGAGAGCTACTTAACTTTCTGAATGTCACATATGCAAATGAGGGCTTCCCTGGTGGTGGCTCAGATAGTAAAGAATCCACTTGCAATGCAGGAAACTGGGTTCGAGCTGGATTGGGAAGATCCCCTGGAGAAGGAAATGGCAATCCACTCCAGTATTCTTGCCTGGAAAATCCCATGGAGAGAGGAGTCTGGTGGGCTACAGTCCATGGGGTCCACAAAGAATCAGACACAACTGAGCGACTAACATTTTCTTTCACTTTCTTAAGGTATTTTTGAATGATTGAATAGGAAAAAATGAGTTGATAGTAAGAAATAACCAAAATTCTAGCATCTTTCTTTATCCACATATACAGAATCATTTTGCTGTGAAAGACAGGATACACTGTTCCTTACAGAACAGATGATTGGTCAATGGCCAGCCTGAGGCAGATGATGGATTATAATGATAGTTACTACCATTTCTATGATTAATATGATGTGATGATTAAGAGGATGCATTGCTCTAACCATCATTTCTCATCCAGTCTTCTCATAGCCAAGTCACTGTGTGTGTGCTAAGTTGTGTTCGACTCTTTGCCACCCTATGGACTGTAGCTTGCAAGGCTCCTCTATCCATAGAATTTTCTAGACAACAATACTGGAGTAGGTTGCCATTTCCTACTCCGGGGGATCTTCCTGACCTAGGGATCAAACCCAGGTCTTCTGCATTGGCAGGGGGGATTCTTTACCACTACACCACCTGGGAACCATTACTATGATTATTATGATGTGATGAGAAGAAGGACATGCATTGCTCTCACCATCATTTCTCATCCAGTCTTCTCATAGCCAAAGCACATATAAAACCTTGGCTCAGTTGTTCTTGAAAAATATAGTGAAACTGCCTGGCATGGTCACAACTTGGACATAAGTGAGTAGCCAATGGAATACTAAATCTTTGATAGATAAGAAAATGAATGACTGAAAAGCCAAGCACACATCAGCGTTAAATTCAGTCACTATTAATTGAACCTCTACTGTGAGCCGGTATTGTGGGTACCAGAGTAAAAAGACAAGGGAGGTGCACCTCCTGCCTCTGAAGAGCTTGCAGTTTGCTGTTACACAACACAGAGAGAGATGTGCTTGCAAAGACATTTTTGAGAAAAACTATCAGAATGCAGAGAGAGAGAGAGAGGATTCATTTTACTGTTGAGATGTGCATANAGGGAGGTGCACCTCCTGCCTCTGAAGAGCTTGCAGTTTGCTGTTACACAACACAGAGAGAGATGTGCTTGCAAAGACATTTTTGAGAAAAACTATCAGAATGCAGAGAGAGAGAGAGAGGATTCATTTTACTGTTGAGATGTGCATACCTCTCTAGTCTTTAAGAAGGCTCTGGTTTTTCTATATGTGTCTCACTGTTGGTGGACTTCCTTACATATCAAATCATTCATTTTAATAGGATTCTGAACAATTTATGAGTAAGGTATAACAAAGAATCGTTGCTGATTTGCTTTTCTCTCAGTATCACTGCCCGTTCTGTGCCCTCTTTCTTTTCTCTCTCTCTCTCTCAATAATGTTATATAGCCAAACTCAATTCCAACTCAGGGAAGATGAACAGATTTTAAGTTATATCTTGGCTTCTGTTAAGTATTCCAAAGCAGGTAAGTAAAGGAGGCATATCACCCCCCTGTTGTCACTACAATGGTTTTCAGGTTCATTGGGTGTTTAGGGAGTTAGAAAAGTAGATTGTTTCAAAGACATTCAAGGACAATTGTTATTGTACTTACAGAAATTGTTTATACATATTGAACAACAAAAATCCAGTTTCACATAGGATTATAAAGATTTATTCTAAAGGGATCAATGAAGCTCTATTTCTGTAAATAATCTGGAAGAAAAAAGAAACAGGAAATAACTTTCACATTCACATTAATGTAATTCACATTTACAATAATGGTTTTCACCTTATTTTTTCTTTACTTTTCTGTTAATGTAAAATGTGCTGAAAAGAACCTTTGTTATTCTCAAAATATGTCTCTGATTACTATTTGTATGTATCTACCTGAGAGGCAGAGCTACAATAATTATGTTTTATCAGAACATTCTACTTTAAATCTGACAGAGCACCTCTATAGGCAAATATTCAATTAGAAATACAGATACATTGAAGGAAACCAATTTTTAAAAAAACGTGTCTATATTGCTTACATTGCTCTTTATGTTCAAATTCCAGCCACTTAAATTGCACATAAGTTTAATATGAATGTGGTGGTAGCAATAAGCTCCAATGAGTTTTGGTACATTTTCCAGGCACAACTCCACAAGTCTCGTGGTGAGGTATCTTTTGTTCTGGTGATAACACATTTCATTTTCTATTTAGAAATATATCTCATTGTAATACAGTGACACAAATTTCTCCTTTAAAACTAAAATTTTCAGAACTCATCTCAGTCTAATAACCATCATGCTTCAGATGTTTTCCCTTAAACAGAAATTTTCTCTTAATATGTAGTTTAAAAAAGTTTTACATAGTAAGTACAGTTGTTATTTCAAAATCTATTATATGTTATTACTCACATTTCAGTTCTAATTATTTTTTAAAAGATGCATAATTTCCCCCAGAGCTTGAAAAAATACAGTGCATTGACACTGTGCCATAAGTAAAAGAATCCAAACGTGAAATAAATTTCAACAAAAAGTATGAGTGGCTGGTGCAAGCTGAGGACGTAGGGAAGAAGACCCAGTGAGACTCTGAGCAAAAATATCTATTCAAATAAGTAAANTACTAATTTTGCCTGGGTTTCTAAGACCTGAACGGGAAGGCGCCCTGCGTCTTCACTCCCTTGGGAGACTGGGAGGGCATCTGCTGCCTCATGTAGATGGTGCAAGTCTCTTGTCTTGAGACTTTATTGATTTTCTGTATAAACCAAAGAACATTAGCCTCTTTTCTTCTCTCCTTATTTTCTTATCTACCACATTCTTATCTGTCTCTCTCTCTATCAATCACAATCGCCGACGCTGTTCCTCCTTCGGGTTTCCCTGGATCCTGCGGGGGCTGGACCCCGGTGGATCACTTTGAGGAGAAGAAGTAGAAAACACAGATTTGACGCTCTGAAGTTGAAGAACTAATTCAAGAGAAAATGTGTGAAGTAGCAAAGAAAAGAGAGAATAATTCTTTAGAGTAAAATCAGCTTTAAAGTATGGAAAAACCAAAACCAAAAATGGAACACAGATAGAGGTGTTTTAAATTCATAAACCCATATATTTTTCTTAGAACTTTAGATGTGCATGAAGCTTTAAATTATATACATATTATTTGTTTTTAAATTGCAATTTGCAAAGCCAATATTTTGGTAAGAAATAAGTTAAAAAGAATAATATTATCTTTTTACTAAATCAATTTCAAGGCAATTATAGAAACCATCACTTTCTCCCAAAACAAGAAAATATTTTCACTATAAGTACCTACACTACAATACAAATACTGTGCTGATACAGTTATGTCTAATTCAAAAATAATTGGCAGCTATAAAGTAAAATCTATATATAATACATTCTAACAGTATTTATCAAATTAATTAATATATAAGAAATATAAATATGTTTAGTATTTAATTGAAAGTATTGAAATCAAACACAAAATGAGATTAATGATATAATTTTCACTCACTAGGACCTTGATCATAATACCATAAAATTGAGTTTGGCACAGGTAGTATAATTTCTACTGAGAAAATATGCAATAATAATGTAGTTTTAATAAATTTCTCCCTATCATTGGGGATTATAACCTAAAAAAGATGATCAAGTTTCTGTTTTAGTAATAAAACATCAGCTTCAAATTAATGGAAAAAAAATGGAACTAGTTGATTCTTGGTTTGCTTTTAAACTATAAAGTTTACAAAGCCTTTATTGAGCACTGTAGCTGAAAATGCCATTTCACATTTAACAGCCATGATGGAAGTCCTTTATGATATTTATTCCCCTATGGACACCCTCAGGTTATATTTCTTCTCCTGACAAAAAATATTTACTTTTATCATGAACTTGTCATTCTACTGTATTAAAATGGAACAAGTAAATGGTTTAGAAATCATGACAACTCTTATAAATATAATGGCTCTGGATATTTCATAATTTTCTTGTCATTAAAATATTTTCAAACCAAATATTGCTTCCAAAATACCATGAAACAAGAGAAGTGAAAGAAGGGAAACCTGAATTTGAAGGCAGTAAATTTTTTTTTGGTCACTGACAAGACAAGTCCTCCCGAGTCTACAGGTTTACAACCTAGTTTACACAAATCGTTTAACTGTCTCTATGATAGTGTTAGAATTAGCACTGTTACATATAATATTTATCTTATGAACTGTAAATACTAAAAGACAAACTCTTTGGAATGGAAAGAGCTGCTTGAAAGGATGACCCCGAGAATCAGAAGTCTATTTTTCAACACTTAGATAATTAGGGAGAAACATGCACCAATGAGAAACGGAAAAGCTTAACCAACCAAATGAGCCACATGAGACTCATAACAAAACATCTGACAAATACTGCACTGTGTGCCTATTCATCCTGGCATGACCCTGAAGAACAGGTTATATACCTGGTTTTTAAACTCTGGTAGATTCATACAGCACAACACAAGGCGAAAAAATCGAAGGTACAAATTGCCAATAGGACCTTTTTCAAAGAAGAGCCATTTCAATTTGAAATATCCAATGTTACAGTTTTCAACATTTTTAAAAAATATAAATTGTAGAAAAATATAGTTCTAGGAAGATCATACTTGTGAATTTTTAAACATATGTTTATTATTCTCTAATCTTTGAAAAAAGAGTTTTGAAAAAAAAATGTCTAACCATGGTAAAATTGAAAGTTAAAAAATCTCTGTTAGATCTATGTGCACTATAGGGTAGTTTGTTTCATCTTTTTTTATATTTTCATGTTATATGCTCTTCCCTCCATACAAACATATTCCATGGTTATTCTGGTGGTTCACAAAAATATAACTTTTTTACTGACATTTTCATCAAGCCGTAGTCCTTTCTATTCTAGAGTATTTGTAACATGAATATCCCCCAGGCTTCTCGGATTTAACAGGCTCAAAACAAATATTTATTGTCATTGCTCTTTTAAACACAATCTCTGTTTTGGTGATTTGTGAGATTATTCATTCAGTCATATATACACACCCAAGACCTTTTCTTCTCCACCTCACATTCAATAAACTGCATTGATTTAACCCCCCAAAGTTTTCTTTCATAGACCTAAGAGGATCTCTTTCATAGACTTAATATGTTAATAAAGATAACAAGTTATTTTTTAATGTTTTAGATAAGGATCTGTTTCTCACTAGAGAAAGTCACGATAAAAATTATCAAAACACATGGGTAAATAAAAAATGATAAACATTTCTTAAAGTGATAGAATACATCACAACATTTTAGCAAGGAGTTCAATTTAACTGGTATGCCAATTAAAATGCCTTTGAGAAACTGCTTTGCATATGTTTATTTAGGAAAGAATTAAGTGAAAATGTCTTGTATTGATGTTCATACACTTAGACAATATAAGTGCATCAAATATTTCAATTTACTTAAAATTTTGTATAGCAATAAATCTGAAGAATCACAAAAATTCAGATCTTTTAATATTGTGAACTCTTCTTCTCACTCTCAAAAAAATATTCCTAGGGAGTATTCAAGATATTATTCACTTACCCATCTTTATAAAGTGAAACAGTAAGAGAAAAACTGTAGATAAAATTAAATTTTCAAGAATAAAGGATTAGCATAATGTTTCTAGCTGTGTTTACAAATGAGTAATGTGAATGTTTATACATGGATGAAACATAGAGGAAAAAGAAGCATGACAGAAAATAGATACTTTTAGGAGCAGTGAATTTAAGATGCTAAATACAAGGTTAATTAAGCTAATTAAATATATTTTATTTTCTGAAACTATGCATGAAATCACAGACTATATTTGCAGACTTTACTTTTTTTATGAGCTAAATACTTATTTTTAAGAAATAATTACCAGTTAAATGCCTTTTCAACAAACATAACTCAAATATATTTTAAACATGCATCACTAAAAGAAATTTAACAACTGTAAAGAAAAGGAGGTTATGTTGATACTATATGAATTTTCTTTACTATTTAACCTAGCAGTTCAATTTATAGGAAAAACAGTTTCCTCTTTCAGAGTTGTTTCTAATGCAAAACATTGGAAAGTGTATATTCCATGATAGAATATTGATTTAAACAGATACTAATACATCTATATAATAAAGCAGCAAGTACCTATCTAAAATTATTTACTATAAGAATACTAATGGACATTGAAATATGTCATCACGTTTTCTTAAGTAAAAACTAGGTATGTCACATTCAATTATAATCACATTTTTATTGAGAAGAAACAAAGGTTTTTTTGAAAGTGGTTGTTGGCATGAGGCTGCCCATTTTTCTGCCTTACCCTGTTAACAGTAAAAACTCTGATCAGTACTCTGAGTTAGAAGATTTTGATATCCACAAGATCAACTACATAATTTCCAGGCTCAAAGCAAAATGAACCTGCAGGGTTTCTTGTTCAAAAATTATTAAAAATTTCAAGACAGCAGAGCAGGAAACCAAGCATGGATGTCTTCTGAAGGCAGGGCCCTGTATAACTGCACAGGTTGGACACCCATAAAGCTGTCCCTGGCTTACCCTCCGTTACTCATCTATTCAGTTTCATATTATTGGGTGCTTAATGGGCCTCCCAGGCGGCCCTGGTGTTAAAGAATGTGTCTGCCAATGAAGGAGACATAAGAGACACAGGTTCGATCCCTGGGTCAGGATCATCCCTTGGAGGAGGGGATGACAACCCACTCCAGTATTGTTGCCTGGAGAATTCCATGGACAAAGCTGTCTGGTGGGGTCACAAAGAGTTGGACATGATTAACGTGACTTAGAATGCACTTATATGCTTTCTTAGAGAAAGATTGAAAGACATATTTTGCACTATTTTAAGAAATACTAAGCATCTTAGGTGGTATCAATTCTGAATCTGAAAACATTTAAAATGAGAACTATGGTATTGAAAATTAAATGCTATCATTTATAATACTCAGAATACTCTTGAATATAACCAGAAATATATTCAATGGAAGGGAAGCTATGATAAAGGTCTAAGACACAATGCTGACAGCATCTAATAGAGCCTTCTTTCAAATAAGGCAGGAAATAGATGGGTCTCAAGCTGAATGGTTTCTCCCCTGTGGACAGAAACTCTATAATAGCAGAAAACTCCATAAAAGTAAGGTGATAGAACAGGCTGGGCCCTGGCCAGATAAGAGATAAAAGACCACATATTCCTCATTCTTGAAGTTAAGGAGACCTTCCCAACTGGACATGTGCAGAAAGGCTCCTTGAGGGTCAAAAAGGAGAGGTGTCACCTCATAGTTGCTAAGTCGCTTCAGTCATGTCCAACTCTGTGCGACTCCATAGACGGTAGCCCACCAGCCTCCCCTATCCCTGGGATTCTCCAGGCAAAAACACTCGAGTGGGGTGCCATTTCCTTCTTCAGTGCAGGAAAGTGAAAAGTGAAAGTAAAATCTCTCAGTCGTGTCCGACCCTCAGCGACCCCATGGACTTCAGCCCACCAGGCTCCTCCGTCCATGGGGTTTTCCAGGCAAGAGTACTGGAGTGGGGTGCCATCACCTCATAGTAGGTGATGTCAATTATCTATTGGCCTCTACACTAGAAACCATCTTGGCTAAGAAATGTGCACTCATGCATGGAAGGATCCTGAGAGATACCAACTACAGACTCAGAACCAGGCAAAGCGAGAAGATTGGTCAAAGGAAACTCATAAGAAAAGCCCCATAAAAGAAATTCAAACAACCAGGAGAGCTCAATTCTCTTTCTGAGCACACCTGTGTGTCTATCCACATGTACTGTACTCTTTTTTTCTTCGAATAAACACTTGCTTCACTAATTCGATTTTTGTGGAGATCCTTTTCTGCAAAGTAGAAGGGCCAGGGTCCTTGTCATTGACCTGGTCCCCTTGCCACTGTGACCCGGCCCAATCTCTGGTTGGGAACCCAAACTCTGCTCCAAGCTGTAGCAGGCTGAAATTGATAATGAAAGTGAAAGTATGAAAGTGAAGTCGCTCAGTCGTGTCCGACTCTCTGCGACCTGTGGACTGTAGCCCACCAGGTTCCTCTGTCCATGGTATTCTCCAGGCAAGAATACTGGTGTGGGTTGCCATTTCCTTCTCCAGGGGATCTTCCAAACCCAGGGATCAAACCCAGGTCTCCTACATTGCAGGCAGATGCTTTAACTTCTGCACCACCAGGGATAATACCTGGGTTTAATCCTGGGTGTACATTCTTCTGGTTCTAGTCAATGGGCTGGACTCATGCTGCACTATAGTTCACTCTANTAATATGCTTTCTTTTGGAGCCCCATATATCTGGATTAAAATCTCAACTCCATCATGTCCTCTCATAATGTTTCTTTCCTCTTCTGTATAATGAGAACTCCTCCCAACTGGAACCTTCCTCAGACATTCACCAGAAGATAGTACGAACACACAGCCAATGCTAACGTGCTCACCACATGCCCTGGTGTCTTGACTAGACCTAGATTGGCAACCAAACCTTATGGTGGTCGCTTAACAGAATTCTAGCCTCCTTTAAAGTATGTTCATGAGTATCTGAAAAAAAACAGTAGCTGAAGTGAAAGTGGAGATAAGTATATTTTCCATTTGCTTATGATTTTCCAAGACAGTGAGGTATGACATTATTCTGCCTAGGAATCTTATTCTTTAAGGATTGTGAGTTTGGAATCACTTACCTTGTGACTGTATCAGTTCAGTTTAGTTGCTCAATTGTGTCCAACTCTTTGCAACCCCATGGACTGCACACCAGGCTTCACTGTCCATCACCAACCCCCAGAGCCTACTCCAACTCATGTCCAAAGTATTTTTCAAATCCAAACCAAGACACTTGTTTGTGATGTATACCATGAACCTGTGGAGACAGGGGGGCTGAATATCTGGAATCAGTTCTGCTAGGTAATTTTAAAGTGCATGGCATTTCGTACATAGATGACCTGTGACCTAGACATCAGCAAACCACCCAGAAACTCAAGGAAAACATTTGTTCTCTCTATAGATTTTAAATGTTGAAATGGCAAAGAGCCCACTTTACATTGGCTGGGTGGGTGTTTATTCCAGGAAATCAATGAGGTTACATTTCCATAGGTCAACTTCGTATACAGAAGAAGAACTACAATATTCATATTTTATTTTATCTATGTGTTTTATTTTTCTCCCACTCTCCAGTTAGTATAAAATGTGCTTAGTTAGTAGAAAATCACTTATTTTCAAAATTTTTTTATTACTTTACTGTGTCTACTTGAAGCAAAGCTCTACAATAGACAATAAGTCTATAAGGAGAATTAAATATCTTTTGTATAACAGACTTAGAAGATATTTTAGGAACACAGAATATTTTTTATATAGATAAAGCCAAACTGTAAGGGGAATAGCAGAAATGAGGCCAGTTTACACAAAGTAAGACCCTGACCTGTGTCCCAAATATCATAGAAAAACCATCTGATTCCATAAAATAATCCATTATTAGTGCAAAGGAGAAAAATATTTATCCCTCCCAAAGGCCAAAAAGTGGATAGAAAACAAAGTAATGTTAAAAGGATCTACAGAAGACAAAATTGCATTTAGATTTTATGTTAGTAATGGACACTGATAGGTATTTTTACAACCTATGATTATTTGATAATTAAAGTATTGCTGAATGTAAGATAATAGTGAGATGCATGGTTTGCAAAGAAAACGGAAGAACCAAGTTAATAAGGTGACAGTGAAGGTTAATAAATTATTATTCAGGATTTTAGATAATTGGCATCATNAAGGCCAAAAAGTGGATAGAAAACAAAGTAATGTTAAAAGGATCTACAGAAGACAAAATTGCATTTAGATTTTATGTTAGTAATGGACACTGATAGGTATTTTTACAACCTATGATTATTTGATAATTAAAGTATTGCTGAATGTAAGATAATAGTGAGATGCATGGTTTGCAAAGAAAACGGAAGAACCAAGTTAATAAGGTGACAGTGAAGGTTAATAAATTATTATTCAGGATTTTAGATAATTGGCATCATATGGGAGCAGGAAAAAAGAGAATGAAGCTGGAGAGATGAATTAGTGTAGTAAAACACTTAACAAATGATCCATTTAACACCAATTATCATGCTATTTTGCCATCACTACCAGCTTTTGTTAAGTATCTTGATATCCTTTGGGAAAATGTGTCATACAAATGACAAAATGAGATTAATTATAATGAATTCAAAACAAAACACTTTGGAAACCAAGCCTCCATTTCTAAAGCTTATTTTAAATAAACCTAGTGATTTGTGGTTCGTGGTTAGACAAACTGGCAAAGCATCACATTTCTGTAAAAGCCTGCTTCTTCTTTGCCCTTTTAAAATATTACTTGACTAACATTTACATGTTTACTTATTTTTAACATGCAACCCTCAACCTTCCCCCAAATAGTTGATTTTAGAATGCTACTCACAGTGATCCCTTAACCATGAGTACTGATAACATAAATTTTGTTCCAATATTTTGCTCATAGCTACGTACACATTTAAATGCATACTGAAAATCCTAGCTCTTGAGTTATCCCCTCTCTCTGCAAAGACAAGAGAATTTAAAATATTTAAAATATAGGACACCATTATTGAATCTTTCCTTTCACGAACACCAAAATTAAGCTTAAATGCCCTCCTATTTTCAATTGAATTCACCACATTTTTCAGTGAATTGGACCTCAGCTTTCCACCCTGGTAGAGAAGAACAATTGGAAAGTTTATAACACACTCTTTATCAGCGGGCACAAGGCCACAGGAACTGGGCACAGGCCAACAATCTGTTTCTCCACTTCAAGCAAGAGTTGAGACAGCAAATCATTATTTTTATAAAACAATGGATGTTCTAAATTGTCAGTTTATCCCTTGAACATACAACTCCTGCTTTTAAGACTTGAAGGAGCTGCTTTTCAAGAGACATTAGGAAAGGAAACTGGAAATCTCATCAAAGAAAGAGGTTTGTAAAAATTGCATTCTATCCCTACTCTTTTTATTTATTTATTTATTTTAATTGGAGGTTAATTACTTTACAATACTGCAGTGGTTTTTGTCATACATTGACATGAATCAACCATGGGTGTACATGTCTTACTAAATTCTATGTTTATGGATGGGAATGTCTGCTGAAATGAAGGAGAAAGTTTTTGTTTGAGGTGAACTGTTCTTGGAGCTTTGGACTTCGTGGAAAATGAGAGTCCTTGACAACCCCTTAAGCCACTTCCCCACCCCACTCATTGTATAAATATGACTTGGAGTTGCCTCTTCATTATGGAGTGTGAACTATGTTAATTTTCAGTTCACTAGTTGAATTCAGGCTGCCCAAGGCTCTGAACGACTCCATACCCAGGAAAGTTTTGATCAGAGGTGGGAAGGACTGAAACTCTGCACAGTCTGGCATATGGTAGATATTAAATTCATATTGATGAATCATGAAGAGAATGAGAGACCCCAAAACAAAATCTTCAAAGTCCATTACATTGAGTTGCTAGAGGAGGTTCCTTTTCTGTGAAGATGTTTATTGTTTGAAGGGCCTGTGGGCAGCTTGGGTGTTGTCAGCATTGATTTGTTTGATCTGATTCCTTATTTCAAGTTAGAGTCAGGAAGTCATTAAGGACAGAAATTATTGTATACACTTTTATATGATCCCGTGGATTTACAACAATGCTTCATAAATAGTAGTATCTGAATAAAACTTGGAGGATGATTGCTATGGCTAAATGTTTGTGTCCCCCAAAAGTCATATGTTGAAATCCTACTGCCCCATGTGATATTTTTAGAAAGTGAGGTTTGGGGAAGGTACTTGAGCTATGAGGATGACGCTCGTGAATGGGATTAGTGGTCTGATGGAAGAGAATCCCACAGAGCTCCCTCACCTCTTCTGCCATGTGAGTGCGTACAAGAGAAAACTGTGACCCTGAAAAGGGCCTTAACTGACCGTGAAGGCACTTTGATCTTGGACTTTCAGCCTCCAAATCTGTGAGGAATAAATCTCCACTGTTTATAAGCTACCCAGCCTGTCATAATTTGTCCAAGCAGCCAAACAGACTAAGACAGTGATCAAAAGAGCTAAAGCTTGAGTGCCTTCTGTTTATCCCAGGCTGATGCTGATGAGGATGCCAATGACCGGGATGACAAGACTTGGACAAACTGCATAAATAACTGTGATAACAATTAATTATTTTACCATATATATTATAGTTAGTACATGCATATTATAGTTAGTATATATATATGTATAGTTACTATATATAATACATATTTTACCTTATAATTATAGCTAATATATACAGTTTTTTATATATGTATATAAACAGTTAAGGTTATCAAAACTAACCCTTCATTCTGTGGGAAATATTTAAGATGAGAATAATTTGGATAGAAATTGTATCTTATCCACCCAAGCTAGTACCATATGAACTCACTACTAATGAGATGACTATGAGTTTTTTTTTTTAATTCCCTTTCAGGATGATATAGGTAAATTCAGAAAGTCTCAATATTTTCTTCAAACATCCAAATTCTCTCCTTTCAAGCTACATTGCTATAGTGTTTCAGTGACTTCCCAGTGGTAACAGAGCACCATTATTCTGCCTCTGTATATCTTATCTTTCTCTCTAGAAATTTTATTAAAAAACATAATCGACATAAGAGTTCTAAGAAGGAATAAAAACTAATAAAAAGAACAAAAGGATAAACTAATTAAAATGATGCATATCATTTTAGTAGCCAAGGGTAATCTCCCTTTAAAAGAATTCTTCTGAATTAAGTTTATCAAAACTAGCTTCTTCACTTTAACACGAAGTTTTAGGTATAATGCATGTCAGTCTGGCTACTCCATTACAGGAATGACTTTCAAATATGCAGCAGATGGTAATCAAAATTGACTGGAGGCTCTTGAAGATATATGTTATGATTAACCTGACGTGGACTGCACAACTCAGAAATGAAAGAATGCTGGGGACTCTTGAAGAGGAATTACATGATAATTTGGAGTGTTACGGTCAGGTGGCAACATAAGCCACTGCCAGAACAGCATAGAAAGTGACAGGATGTGTGGTTGGGATGATAGAAGTTGTTACCACAGTCAAGAATGAATGACACTTGCTGACTTCTTATGTTAACCCTGTGACATATTATCATAACTGTAAAATACTGTAGTATCTCAGTGTATACTTCTGACAGCTCCCGGACATTCACATGCAGGATGGGCATTTGTAGCTTCTGAGTGTGTGTGTGTTTGTGTGTTGGTCAGGGACAGACATACATTGAACCCCACCCCCATGCCATATGGTTGCTGAAATGTCCTCATGGGGATCAGGATGTGAATTAATGACAGGTGTCAATCACTCAGTCTTGCAGAGCCTAGGAACAATGATCCTTTGGTAGTTTTGCATGTAATTATTCTCCCTACACTAAATGTCCAGCAGGGTTCAGAGGAGTAAAGAGGGTGGACACTGGAGAAAAGAAAATAAGGGAAACATCTTCATTAACATCAGTCATGCCCCCAAATCCTGAAATTTCAACATGAGACTTAATAAACATAAATATATTTGATATTAATTTTTAAGTTTATTTATTGGTAATTGAGCTCAGTTGCAGCTCAATCTTGCTGCAGCTCAAGGAGAAAATTTTTGGCAATTTGCTTCCATGCTATTTTTTGAGATGTCAAAACTTTCTCAATTCTAATCCCTCCATTAATTGATTTATTTCTTTTTTCCAAAGTGGACTGTTATGAAAACATTGCTGGAGTCTAACATTCAGTTAGTTCAGTTCATTTGCTCAGTCGTGTCTGACTCTTTGTGACCCCATAGACTGCAGCACACCAGGCTTCTCTGTCCATCACCAACTCCTGGAGCTTCCTCAAACTCATATCCATTGAGTCGGTGACGCCATCCAACCATCTCATCCTCTGTCATCCCCATCTCCTCCTGCCTTCAATCTTTCCCAGAATCAGGGTCCTTTCCAGTGAGTCAGTTCTTCCCATCAAGTGGCCAAAGTATTGGAGTTTCAGCTTCAAATCAGTCCTTCCAATGAATATTCAGGACTGATTTCCTTTAGGATAGACTGACTGGATCTCCTTGCAGTCCAAGGACTCTCAAGAGTCTTCAACACCATAGTTCAAAAGCAACAGTTCTTTGGTGCTCAACTTTTTTTATNGATGTGCCATTGCCTTCTCCGATATATAGACTACCATGTGACAAATAGATAGCTAATGGGAACCTGCTATATATCATAGGAAGGTCAGTTCAGTGCTTTGATGACCTAGAGAGGTGGCATGGGGCAGGGATGGGAAGGAGACTCAAGAGGGAAAGGATGTATGTATACATAGAGCTGATTCGCTTTGTTGTAGAGCAGAAACTATCACAACATTGTAAAGCAATTATAGTCCAATTAACATAAAATTTTTTAAAACCCATAGAATATATAATGAAAAAATTGAATGAATAAATGAATGGTTCTGCAAGAATAGGTAAGACTAACTCTGAAGCCTTTCTCCTCTATTCCATGGTACTTCTCCAGAAGTGGGCATTTTGTCCACATTATAGCCTGAGTTGGGCACTCAGGTGCACCCATAATGTCACCTGCATTACATAATATTTTAAATGCAGGTCTCAGCAGGCTCACAGCTTTTCACATTCTCTGACAGATACTCACGTTGACACTAGACTGCATGATAAACCCCAAGAAAGTGACAGGAATTCTATTAATACCTGGATACAGAATTCATAAGGGAACACAGTAGGTCAAGAAGAGATTCCTAAAGTAAGAAACTTTGCCCAAGAATAGACTCAATCAGTTTGATTTGGTCAAATCAGAGGGAAGAGTTTGAAAGAAGCAGCAAAAAGGTTGAATAAGAAAGACTAGCACAGGCATTTTTGAGAATTTGGCTGAAGAAGGAATAAACTTAAAGGGGTAAATCATGTTTCTATCTAAGTCTTAAGAGAGGAATATCATTAAGGGAGGAGAAAGGAGAAGATAGATGAAGCCAGAGACCATAATAGGAGGTGGTGAGTAGCAGACAAGAGAAAAATAAATAATTGTTGGCTGAATATGATTTGGCTGGAAACGCGTTTAGAACCTGAACATTTTTCACTTCCTGCTAATGATACACAATATTTATTTATTTTCCTCTCAATCTGGATGTGTTCTCTTGCAGTCAGTGTAATGGATAACTCCCTTACATCATAAGGCTGTCATGGCATAAGGTAATAAATATAATTGAATATGGAAAATATGAACTGCTAAAGGAATATTATAATAATCATGGCAAAAGAAAGTGTATATATGAATAGTTCGACTCTAAAAATCAAGAGCCAGAGCAGATGGATTCCATGAATGAAAGGGGAAAGAAACCAACAACAAAAAATCCAGCATAGTGACCACTGTCCAAGTGACCTGTGGCCAGATTTCTGAGTGGGATTCTCAGCTCTCGGGGAGGAAGGCCCTGCCATGGGTAGTGTGCTTGTTTCCCGACTATGATGTTTTTATGTTGCTGGGTTTCATGAGGTCTTCTCTGTAAACATCTCTCACAAACAGATTTTAGATGCTCTAGGCATCTTTCACTTTGTTGTTGTGCTTCTCTCATGTTGGTGGTTCATATTTAGTCGTTGAAAATAAAGATGAACCTGGAAAAAGGAAAAGCTGTCTGCCTATGGCTATAGTGAATGTTTTTGATGCTATATCTGATGACAACTTATTTTTTATTGTAAACTCTTGGGAGTGGAGAAGCATATAATGGGGCTTGGTGATAACTATAGCCTTTCTTACTGTCTCTGACATTGCTTGCAAGTTTGTTGTATTATTCTGAGTTTAAACAAATGTATATTAGACAAAGACAAGCTTAGTGAAGGCCACTCAATAGGCAAATTGAGATAGATGCATGACCTACGCTATAATTTCAATATTATGTCTGGGTCCTAAGTTGTTAGATGGGACCTTACACCCTAAGAAGGCTTTGGTATGAAGTCATTAAATGGTGACATGGCCAAATTTTAGGATGTGGTATCCTTACTTTCTTAAGGATTTCTCCCTGAGTCCAGGAACTTTTCACATTTTAAGTTAACTCATTGTTGACCTTGAAGTTTATTGATGAGCATTATGGAAGAACCTGTAATGATCTAAAAATCGAATGCAGATGTAATCACATCTAGCTGTATTGTGCTCAGTCACTTCAGTCATGTCTGACTCTTTGCAACTTATGGACTGTAGCCTGCCAGGCTCCTCTGTCCATGGGATTCTCCAGGCAAGAATATTGGAGTGGGTTACTGTGCCTGGCATCAGGGGTCCTCCCAACCCTGGAACTGAACCCATATATTCTGCATCTCCTGCATTGCAGGCAGGTTCTTTACCCACTGAGACACCTGGGAAGCCAATCACATCTAGACCCAAATGCAATCAAATAAACATATATTTGATATCATTTATATAAAATTTAGGCTTCCCTGATGGCTTAGACAGTAAAGAATCTGCCTACAATGCAGGAGATCAAGGTTTGATCCCTGGGTTGGGAAGATCCCCTTGAGAATGGAATGGCAACTCACTCCAGTATTCTTGCCTGGAGAATCCCATGGACAGTGGAGCCTGTAGGGTTACAGTCCATGGGAGTCAAAAAAAATCAGACATGACTGAGCGACTAACACTTTCACTTTCTTTCATATAAAAGTTTAAAAATTGTAATTCTGTTCTTCATCTTCATGTGGTACAGAAATGGGTGTCCTGCTTTTGAACACTACTATCTGTTTGTCTTCAAGTTGTACATGTGCTTCGAATTACTTATTCTTTCCAACATTCTCCACCATTCCCTTAGCACATACTTCCCATCAACATAGACTATCATAGGTATTGTGTATTTTTCCCTTCAGATACATACAGACTTTTGGGGGGTTCCACGGGTAAGTGAAATAATACACTATTTTTCTGTGTAGACTTCATACCACTAGAGAGTAGAACAATGTTTGCCAGGGGCTTGGAACTGGGGAAAGGTGAGATGTTGGTTAAAGCATACAAACTTCCAGTTATAAGATGATTCTTGTAAGTTCTGCAGATCAGCGTGGTGATTATAATGACAGATTCTATACTGTGTACTTGAAATTTGCTAAGGAAGTGCATCTGAAGTGTTCTTACACCTTTGGGTGGGGAAAATGGTAACTACTGAGGTGACGAATGTGTTAATTAGCTTGATCACGGTAATCATTTCACAAAGTGTACATGTATTANTTCTATACTGTGTACTTGAAATTTGCTAAGGAAGTGCATCTGAAGTGTTCTTACACCTTTGGGTGGGGAAAATGGTAACTACTGAGGTGACGAATGTGTTAATTAGCTTGATCACGGTAATCATTTCACAAAGTGTACATGTATTAAATCACCATGTACTCCTTAAGAATTCAGGCTGTACTACATAAATATATATAATTTGTGTCAATCATTCCTCAATGAAGTTGGGAAATTTTTAAAAAATGAAAAACTCCCCAAATAAGTACAGAATTTCATTTCTTAAAAGAAAACTTAAATATGTTCCACCTATCTTTAGTCTTCTTACATAGTCCTTGAGTGCTACATGTATGGTTTCTACAAGGCTTTCCTTGTTTTACCCATATTATACTTTTTTTCATGCACAATAGAGTAAGTAGCACGTTTGTTTGTACAGTAAGAAAATTGTGCCTTCTAAGCACTTGCCATCCTTTTTCTTTGGATGGCACCTTCCTTCTTTCCCTATGTCCTTTCATTCTTTCTAGGCTTCTTAAAGTAGTAAGAAAACTATTCAATTTAGCAAATATTATTTAAAACCCATCATATTTTCAAGCAGATCACAAATACTTCAAGGTCAATTAATCTAATTCATTGCTTCCAGTAAGATGGAAACTTTAAAAGAGGGTGAAATGACTCTATAATCCAGAATATCACATTAAAACAAACAGAAAAGCAACCATTTTATTCAGATAATCTTCTTAACCTCACAAGACTATCATTCTTAAATATCTCAGGTACCATTCCCAAGTCTCCTAGTGTTTTCTCATGTGATTTTCTCTTCTTAGAATAACCTTACCTTTCATTCTTATTTGTTGAAAGCCCAATAAAACTTTACTTACAAAAATAGATGGTCAGCCTATGGGCCATAATTTGCAATATTTGTCTTGACTACTGAATTATTTGACTTTCCTTAAATTTTATGCTTAAGGAGAATGCCTGCATCATTTCATCCTAGTCCTGGCCCTGTGATTTTTCCTTTAAAATCTCCTATATTAAATCTTACCTAATACCTCAGGTAGAATCAGTTCTTTTTCTCCTAAAATTGCAAATGTTCGGTCATACCTATATAACCATGCTTATCACATTAGAGAATAATTATACAAAAAGAAAAAAAAAACTTGTGTTCCTATATTTCTGTGACCCCAAATAAAGCACATCCTTTAGGCCACATTTTGAGCTAAGCATATTTGCTGGATTCATGTCAATGTATGGCAAAACCAATACAGTATTGTAAAGTAGAATAAAGTTAAAAATAAATAAATAAAAATAAAAAATATTTATTTATTTACTCAACTGCATCAGGTCTTAGTCGTGTCGCATGGGATCTCTTGTTGCCGCGCAGTGAGTTGTGGCTCCTGGGCGTCGTTGCTCTGTGCCACATGGGATCTTAATGCCTGGAACGCAGATTGAACTGAGTTCCCTGCATTGCAAGGCAGATTCTGAATCACTAGACCACCAGGGAAGTCCCAATATCTGTTTTCTTTTAACACAATATACAACAAAGAAACTGGGGATTGAATTAGGCTTAAAGCTGTGAAATAGTGACCCCCAATGGGACAGAGATCCATCATTTTGAATCCTAATTACTTCAGGAAATTTGGTGGGGAGAGTAAGGTGTTCTTTCATGACAGGGCCCATATTCATCTTCACCTCTCTTGTACCAAAAGTATGGTATATATGCAACCAAGTTTTGATAAATAAATAAATGCATAATGTACACAAATGAACTACAAAAAAGAAATTAAGCATTCTGAATAATAGGAACTTCTTAGGAATATTGCTTTTCCGGTAAGTTATTTTTTTCTTAAATCATTTTTAAAGATGGAAATATAAATACATAAAAGAACAAAAATTGAAGTTATAATTAATTTCTAATGACTGGACACCTACTTTATGCCAAATACTTTATTTTTCCTAGTTTTTACATATACACATGCATGCATACATACTAAGTCACTCCAGTTTTGCCCAACTCCTCACAACCGCATGGATTGTAGCCCACCAGACTCCTCTGTCCATGGCATTCTCTAGGCAGGAATACTGAAGTGGGTCGTCATGCCTTCCTCCAGAGGATCTTCCCAACACGTGGACTGAACCCAAGTCTCTTATATCTCCTGCATTGGCAGGCAGATTCTTTACCACTAGTGCCACCTGGGAAGCCCAACATATACACAAGTTAGGTATTATTTTTCTTGCTCCAGTTTTTTTTTTTTTTTAATATATATGCTGCAAAAAAGTACACATCTTTCTTCAAATAAAAACTGAGGTCAAAGAGGTAAATACCCTAATTTAGTAAAGAATTTTGCAAGAACCCAAATTCAACTCCAATTTCAAGGTCTTTATGTTCCAACATCTTCATCCATGATAATTATATATTCATTCCATTCTGCATAACAGGAAACTTAGAGAAAATAAGTTTTGCAACTGAAAATTGTTTTGCCAAAAAAAAAGGCAGAGCTTGGATTAAGGACCAGTAAATTTCTCTCTGTTGTCCACACACAGAACCATTGCTGCTTCTGCCCCAGTGGTGCCTCAACTCATAACTTGTTTATATTTTAAAATCTGTTTCCACCTTATACATATTACCTATTTTAATTTTCCATAGACTTGTGCTGTGAATGGAGTACTGAGAGGCAGACCTTAACGCCATGCACATGTTTCTATAAAAACTTGCCCCGCCTGTAGCAGGTGTCCACAGCTGTCAAAGCAAAAAACATCGGGATCTTCCTTGGCCAATCTTCCTCTCACATTCCTTCCAGGTCCTAGCAATAAATCCTATTGACTTTAAAATACGTATTATAATTCAGCTACTTCTACTCTCACTCTGGCCTGAGTCAAGATCATTTCTTACCCAGATTGTATTAATAGCCTCCTAACTGGTCCCCGAGGACTTTCCTTGTGGCTCAGCGGTAAAGAATCCACCTGCAGTGCAGGAGACATGGGTTCAATTCCTGGGTTGGGAAGATCCCCTGGAGAAGGAAATGACAACCCACTCCAGTATTCTTCCCATGGACAGAGAAGCCTGGCAGGCTATCGTCCATGGCGTTGCAAGTGTTGGACATGAGGCAGTGACTATACCACCACCAACTGGTCTCACAGCTTCCATCCTTACCCTCCTACAGTCTATTCTCAAGGCAGCAGATAAAGGAATCTTTTTAAATGACAAATCATATCATCTCATTCCTTTATTCAAACTCCCTCCTTGTTCCCTATTTCACACAGTAATTTCTCACCATAATCTGTGAGCTTTGTCATAATCTGTCTCCCTTTCCCCCTATGATTTAATCTCCTGCTCTTCCTCCCTTGACTCACGTCCCTCTTTCACACTTGCTTCCTTGCTGTTTCTCAGGCATTCCAGCAGGTACCCTGCTTCCTTAGGGTTCTTGTGCTGGCTGATCCTTCTACCTACATGGGTCTTCCTTAGGTTCCGCTGGGTTAACAATTTCATCTGCCTTTCTTGTTTCAGTTTCCCCTTCTCAGTGAGATCCATCCTAACCACTCTATTTTATTTTATTTTTTTAAACTTTATTTTACTTTACAATACTCTATTGGCTTTGCCATACATCGACATGAATCCACCACAGATGTACACGAGCTCCCAATCCTGAATCCCCCTCCCACCTCCCACCCGACATGTTCATTGCAGCACTGTTTATAATAGCCAGGACATGGAAACAACCTAGATGTCCGTCAGCAGATGAATGGATAAGAAAGCAGTGGTACATATACACAATGGAGTATTACTCGACCATTAAAAAGAATACATTTGAACCAGTTCTAATGAGATGGATGAAACTGGAGCCTATTATACAGAGTGAACTAACCACTCTATTTTAAATTACACCTCTGCTTCCACCCCTTGCTCCCTAATCCTTTCTCCTCTTTCTACTCCTTTTTTCCCCATATGGTTCACTGGAATTTAACATCCTATTTGTTTTACTCACATGTTATATCAGCTGTGCATGTTCTGTCTTCCCTAAATAGAATGAAAGTCCAATGATACTAGGCGTTGTTCTCTGTTTTGTCCACTGGTATATGCTAAGTGCTTTTAATGATGTCTGACACACAGAACATTCTTGTGACAAGTGGTCTTACTCTGTTTATGAATGTTGCACTACCATCAGCTTATAAACCTCACCCTCCTCCCTTCCCCTTGTGCCTCATTTTTGGGAGAGCTGAAAAAACCCCAGGTGTTCCCTCTTGGTCACTTGTTAAAGATTGAAATCATGCAAGCCCCTTTGTAAGTGAAACCTCACCCCAGCACCACCTGCTAATTGCACATAAAATCCTGAACCTCCCCTCTCCTTGGTCTCATCAGCTATTCTGGACCTGTTTGAAAGATAGGCCTTGCCCCCACCAGAGACTCCAGTCCTCCAATAAACCTCTGAATATTATTTTAAGGGGAAGGAGAATTGTGACATCAGTCTAGACACCCAAACCAGATTTTGGATAGTGGTCCTTTTTGCCTTCCCAGAGTAGCAGCAACAGAGCTATAAAAATATAAGTGTTAAAGGTTTTTAAAAATGCAAACGAAAACTGACACACAGAATCTAAATTGACAATCACCAAGGGAAGGTTCAAGCGAATAGAAAGACTTCGGTCTTCCTGCACATGAGATGAGGGAGATCAGCAAAACTTTTCATACCAGAGGGGGCAAAAACATTGAGCCTCCTGGATCCTAACCAGAAGAAGAACATGCAAATGACAAGAGACATCGATCTGCTCCCAGCCCCACCTTATATGGAAAAAGCTGGAGCAATGCTGTCCAAACACCTCCTTGTGGTTATGCCATGCCCGCTCTTCCAGGTCAGGAAAAACTCATGCACTTCAAACTGGACAAGGAGACCTCAGACGATACATGGTACCATAATCTCAGACACAAACACAATACTAATCCATCACCTCCATCCCCTCAGAAGAGAATTGGTTGAGAGCTCAGGAACTAGAGCCCCAGGTAAAGAGTGTTGTACTGATGGCAGTAAGGGCCTTCCCCTGGGGCTCAGAGGTAAAGAATCCATCTGTAATGCAGGAAATGTGGCAAAAGCTGTGGGTTCGATCCCTGGGTCAGGAAGATCCTCTGGAGAAGAGGAAATGGCAACCCTCTCCTGTATTCTTACCTGGAAAATTCCATGAACAGAGGAGCCTGGCGGGCAACAGTTCACATATCACAAAGAATTGGACACAACTTAGTGACTGAACAACAACCAGTGGTAGTAGGGAGAATACAGTGATGTTTCATAATTTGTTAATAAACTGGTATAAAAACATTCAGTTGTTTTTCTTTAGGAGCAGGGGTTTGCTACTATGGTAACACTACATGTAAAGACCTAGGAATCCAAGATTTAAAGATATTTTGACTGATGTAATGCTTGTATTTGCTTGGAGGTAAAGAAGCTAAGTTTTGGCTGCTAAACTAGCAGATAAGCTTTATTTGACAGTTGTTTCTCTACACATGCCATGTTGTTAACATATGTAGAGCAAGGGCTAATATATTCCTGTTGGTAAAAAACAAAAATATTATAGGAGATCAACATAAAGTTAATCTATGCTATCTGACCCATGGGAATGCTGCCATCATTGTATTTCTTTGATAAGTTCTTGAGCTATACCTGGTATCGGCTTTCTGGTGTCTAGATCAGTTGTAACCTGATTATGTGTCAAAGATGCAGTGCAGTTTATCCAGGAGTAAACTCTATTATACTTGTAGGAGTTGTACCACTGAGAATACAAAACTTTCTTCTGATAATGACCTCAAAATATGGGTTAGAGGTTGGTATGTAGGTATTTTTAGTTCTTAAGTGGTTTGATTAAGCTAAGGTAAACTTTATTTCCCCTCAAGGCTTTTATGACTTACTATATACCCTCAAATTTGTCTTTTATTATTTTTCTTTCTGGCTAGTTTCTGACTAAACTAGTCATTTCTACTTTAATGTAAAATTCTTTCTCCTTTTAAATCTTAAAAGTCTATCTTTTTTTTTAACTTTTCAGATAATTAAATTTTTTCTCTCAAGTATCTGATAGTCTGTAGTAATGAGATTAGATGTGTATATAGGAATATTCATAAAAATAAGAAAGCTATGCTACTCATCTGTAATTATAAACAATCCTATTAGATTAGTGGAAGGACAGAAAATTTCGGAGTGCTTATACTCCTTTGAAGCAGGATAGTTATCCTTCTTAATTTTGCCAGTGTGGAATATTGGTTCTTCTAAAGGCTTTTTACTTGCAACACAATATATTTTCTTATCTCTAGACTCTTAAATCATAAAGATCATTGATCCTTTTGGTTGTTTTATTTAAAGAGCCATAAACTATATTAATTTCTAGCCTATTTACTTTTTTAGGCTATTTGGAAATGTCTAACCACACATCATTGAATATTTTCTAAATTGACAATTTCACTTTTTTTTTCCTGGTTAAATGGGCTTGAATTCACTTTTAAAAATAAAGGATAAGTTTCTCCTTATGTCAGTGGTTTAGTCTACCCCAGAATCCTACTGGAATGTTCCCTGCAGTCTATGTTTTATCTTAATTTAATTTACAAGTTGAAACTGTGTTCAATCTTCTCTTCAGGAGAGGCTTTTGAAGTTGCCTTATGTAGTGTACTTTCAATATTGTATTTAAAAATTTTTATAACTGTGCTACATAAATTTTCTCTTTTCTACTCTGCTGATTTTGAATATCCTCTCCATCAATGGGCTAATGATTAATTGAGCCACTTGATGCAGCTCCTATAGTCCAATATAATAAGTATTTCACAAAATTCTTAGTGTGACTTGCTGTTTTGATTTCTAAGTACAGGGTTCAAAGAAAGTTAACATTTATTGCTTTATCTCTTAATTTTCCTCAAACTAAAGCATATTAACTTATTGATTTTGACATGTCAGAAATCCCACTTAATGACCATTTTTATACTAAGTAAAAACTATTTTTTGGTCCCTATTCAAGTAAAATCCGGGAATTTGGAAAAAAGTACAGCTTAATTCAGAAAGTCAAAGTGCTTCCTAGGAGAAGTTTGAGATTTTGACATAGACAAATTAATGACAAACAAAAATCAGAGGCAGTTAGACATTAAGTGTGTTTATAAACAGTGTCTTGAATTTCCCAGCCAAACAGGAGTCTAGGAACAGTATTTTCTTAAGTTTGTGGCAATTATTTTTCATATTTTAAGTACCAAAAAAAAATTTAACATACATTGAGCAAAAATGACATACATGATCTTTGTGACAGCACCATTTATAATAGCCATACACTAGAAGCAACTCAATTTTTTTAACTAGAAAATTGATAAATAAATGGTGGTCTAGTCATACATATGAGAAAGGGAATGAATGACCTGTTTTATTATTCACACCAACATGGTTGAATCTCACAAACAAGATGAAAGATACTGGACTCCAAAAATTATAGATTGTCTGACTTTCTCAATATAAAATACAAACACAAAGAGAATCCATGGAAATTGAAGTCAGCTAGCAATTACCTTTTTGTAGGGGAGAAAGGGGAATGGCTGAGATGCTGACAACGTTCTCATTTTGATTTCAGTGATAGTTATACGCATTTACCATGGTGTTCATTCAAGTTTTTTTTTTAACTTGTTCTATATTTAACACTTCAAAAAGATTAATAACAACAACAAAACCTAGAAATTCAATTCTGATAAATTAGTTATAAAATAAAGTTAAATCTTTCAAATACCTCCCACATACACATGTACCTTCCTTGGACCCCTCTACCTCTTATATATTTTTTTCTATTTAGATAGGCACAAGCTCACGTTGTGTTTCTCAAAGAAGACAATCCTGTCTCACAGCAAATTTTTGCCAGTATTACAAATACATAAGTCTGAATGGCTAACCACTAATGATTCTTTCCCACTCTGCTTTCTCTCCTCTCTCTCTTTCTATCTCCCTCCACCCACAAACTGAATATAACATTGTAAAATACTTATATGTTTGCATTTTTTAAAAAGAAAATTGTTTTCTTAATTCCCTTTACCATTTAAACCATTGTATATATGTGTGTATATATATATATATATACATATATATATATATGCATATATACATACATGTCAGCATGACCTACTTAATACATCATCTTTGAAGAATTAAAATTTGTAACCAACTTCAGAACAATATTTTTGCTCATACTATGAAATAACTTTGTCATTCCAATATGTTCTTTCTTAGACTCCCAAGTAAAGCCAGAAGGGGCAGAGGCAAGTACTGTGTTAAAAATATTGTAGCAGGAGGGGAAGCAGGAAAAGGGTGGAAGGAGGGTTTAGAATTGACAGAACATTTTGTGCCTCCAAAATTATTCTAATGCCATTCAATTTTAATTCAGGGTGAAGATTCGGGTCAGTTGCTCATTAATCCAATCTGGCTTTCGCTTCTAGGCTACTATTATTAACTCCCTTATTCAGATGTTATTCAAATGAGTTTCTCTATTAAAAGAAGTGAACTGATGCAGGCAAAACATATTGTTAGTAAATCTTCCCCAGTTTGGCAACACATTAATGATAGATCTGGCATTCTCAGTGTCAAAAACTCCATCGGCATCTGTTACAACAGAATCAAGATAAAATGAGCGAGATGAAAACAAATGGAGGCAGGGAGGGGAAAGTGCTATCAAATATTTGAAATGCTCTACAGCTTCTTTGTCTCCAAAGACTCTCTCACTTTTCAACAAATTGATCAAGAACTTAGTACCACATTACGCAAGTAACTTATCTGCGGAAATACAAACAGATAAACATGTATCGATAACTATATGGAAATACTTGGGGCAGATAGATGCTGTCAGAATAAAGTATCTGAACATGTCTTTGATGGATTCCTCCTTCTTTGTAACTCTTTTGTCCCTATTTATACCCATTCCACCAGGCACATCCTCTTTTACACCCAAATGTCCAGGAGTTTAAACATGGTGCCTAACCGAGCATTAAACAGTATAGCATTGTTCATCAGCCCGGAATCTCATTCTGGAAAAACCTTATTCTATAAGTTGATTGCACTTATCAGGCATTCAGATCTGACTAATGTAATTTTTCATTAACAATTTATCCTACTAAAGACACTGCTGCTGCTAAATCACTTCAGTCATGTCCGACTCTGTGCAACCCCATAGATGGCAGCCCACCAGGATCCCCCGTCCCTGGGATTCTTCAGACAAGAAGTGGGTTGCCATTTCTTTCTCCAGTGCATGAAAGTGAAAAGTGAAAGTGAAGCCACTCAGTCGTGTCCGACTCTTAGTGACCCCACGGACTGCAGCCCACCAGGCTCCTCCGTCCATGGGATTTTCCAAGAGTGCTGGAGTAGGGTGCCATTGCCTTCTCTGACTAAAGACACTGATAGTAATATAAGTCATCAAAGCACAGACTCTGGAGCTAGGCTGTGAGGGTTCAAATCCTACCACTAGCTGTGAGACCTGGATCAAGTTTTTTTACTTTTCTTTTCCAAGTTTTTTCATCTCTGAAATGGATAATAAAAATAGTACCTACCTACTGGACTTTTAAGAGATTGAATGGATTAAAATATGCAAGTTATTTAGGGCAGTGTCTGACACAGTAAGCACTGTTTTATAACTGTTATTCTTATATGTCAAGGAAATTTTATTTTAAATAGGAGTTCTTGGAGATGCCAGTAATCTAAATCCAAAGAAAGACTTTCTAATTGAAAAAATACTAGAACAGCTTATGAAGCAGCTAGGGAAAAATATACACAAATATTTTAACAACTCTCAAAATAGGCCCTCTCTCTAGTGTATGATTACTGCTAGGTTACAGATAATTGAGGTCCAATGAGATGACATTGCCTGGCTAAGGACATAGAGTTAGTGAAGGATGGTGACAAAGTTTGTCTTGGTGGAGCTAAGAGGTGCAGCACTAGGGATCTGGGTCTTTCAATAAAAGTGATGAGACCCTCTTCAATATGCCAAAATCTCTCTTCCCCAGTTCTCAGATCTACATCTCTTTCTAGTCTGTCTTCAGCTGTGGGTAATACATCCAGGTGCCTCCAAGACACTTCTGTTTCTGTAACCCAGTGTATTCCTCTGTCTATACACAGAAATATTTTGTACCCCACTGGTGGGTTGGAGATAATGACTATGTTTGAAATCAAAACGGTTTTTGCTTAGGATGGCAAATTAATGAAGTAACAAAGTTTGCTTATAAAACTTTCTCGGGCTCATATTCCATATCTCTTGTGATAAGGATGATCTCCATCCTCCCAGCACAGGGAGGATGCATTCCCATAGGAGCTGTTTTCCCCTGATTTCAGGGGAACAAAGTGGGTCAGTGTTCTTCTTATACAGACGGTTTCTCAAGTAAACTTTAATTCAAAATAATCTATATGGTACCTTGGCACATTTGGGGCTCCCCTCCCCAAGCCCAGTCACTCCTAAAGCTGCTGCTGCTAAGTCGCTTCAGTCGTGTCCGACTCTGTGCGACCCCATAGACAGCAGCCCACCAGGCTCCCCCGTCCCTGGGATTCTCCAGGCAAGAACACTGGAGTGGGTTGCCATTTCCTTCTCCAATGCATGAAAGTGAAAAGTGAAAGTGAATTCGCTCAATTGTGTCTGACTTTTAGCGACCCTGTAGACACCAGCCCACCAGACTTCTCCATCCATAGGACTTTCCAGGCAAGCGTACTGANGAGTGGGTTGCCATTTCCTTCTCCAATGCATGAAAGTGAAAAGTGAAAGTGAATTCGCTCAATTGTGTCTGACTTTTAGCGACCCTGTAGACACCAGCCCACCAGACTTCTCCGTCCATAGGACTTTCCAGGCAAGCGTACTGAAGTGGGGTGCCATTTCCTTCTCCGACTCCTATAGCTAACTCCTACCAATTCTCCTTTCACTACCACTTCTTCTAGAATTTCTCACTAGACTGGACTCCTTGAATTATGCTGAATTAGAGGCCTGATGTTATAAACTCTTGAAGCTTCCAGGTATGTGCTGTGTTTACATTACAGATGACCTTGCCCCCTTTTGACGGTCAATTTGCTAGTGCATCATTTTCATTACCGTATACACACTACAGAAACAGAGACTACGCTGTTTCAAGAGTAGTCAGTCACTACAGATTTCCTGATTACTGCTCTGTCAAAGAAAGTAGCCCAGACCCTAACAAGTGTGGACTGACTTGCTGATTTCATTCCAACACAGTATAAGGATCTACTTTTTAAACTGTATTTACAAAGTCTAGTGAGGTCTTATTATGCCCACCTTTTGTGACTGGTCCATCCAACATGAGGATGATTCATTGTGAGTAAATACCAGTCACATTCATGTGTGTGCACCTGAGACCCAGCCCAGCATGCTACAGAGAGAGATACTCAGGGATGTGATGGGGCTGGCGGTTGGTGTGGTGGAGGGAACAAGGGGTG
>SJYV01019240.1:657725-683005 GCA_006410875.1 Neotragus pygmaeus
GCTCATGTTCTCCACTCAGTAACACGTTGCACCTCTCTTTAACTGATGAAAAATCGCTCTCACTAAAACCTTCAGGTATACAATCTCCTTCAGAAAATATTTTAGACTTCCTCTCAACACTCTCTGTCCCTCTAAGGTATTCTCAAAATATTATTGGCCCATATTCTGTGAAAGCCCTTATCATATTTTATTAAAATCTTCAGAGTTAGTCTCTCCTACTAAACCATAATCTCTTTGAGAACATGGGTCTATTTTTAATTTGTGTTTGAATTCCAATCACCTGATTTAGCATACATTGAATGTGTGCCTGTTGAATTTTGTAAAGCAGAACTAAGAATATGCCTTCTAGAAGTTCACTGAAGTGAACCACGGAGGTGAACACTGGACTATTAGGTGGGTCATCCTCAAACCATTCCCTTCAGACTCTCTCTTCTTTCTCCACACCCCTATCTTTCTCAATAACTCTTCTTGTTTATATAGTCTTTTTCCAAGGGTCCCTATCCCATAACAGGTGGAATATGAAAATTGTCTCTGAGGACTTAAGTCCTAGGCAGATTATCCTTCCAAGTGAGAGAAAGCAAAATCCCAGAAGGAATAAGCCACTTTCCAGGTAATATCTCTATTTATCATACCTCTTCCCTGAATTTAGGATCAATGTTCTTAACTCAGGGAAGACAATGTATTCTAATTTTTTAGTATATATCCTGTAGAATGGCAGCTTTCCTGGATTATAGTATCTCGTTTTCTTTCTAACAACTGTCTCACACAGACAGTTCACTCTGAACTTACCCCTCGCATAAGCAGATCACTTAGGAAAAAGTCTACCTTTCTATAGATTCTATAGAAAATAATTCTCTTCTGAGTGTGCAAGGGCCCAGAAAGTTGAGATATCTTTAAAAAGTAGAAAAAAATGTTGGCCTCTTGTCCATTTTGGAGGTTATAAGTTATTTGATTCTAATGTTTCCCTCCCCCAGCAAATAAAAATCATAATTTCTCACTCACTGACTATCATGGATGGGATTATGTAACTGCTATGGACATGTCCTAGTGAGATGGACTTCTTAGATGTTTCAGCTCTAGAATGTTCCAGTTACTACACTACATACTTTATGAACATTCCTCTGCATGCTGTAGATTAGGAAATTGAGACACAGGAGCTTTCCAAAGTTTACACAGCAATTGAGTTGAAACCTACTTCTTGCAGTGCTCACCTTCTCTGCCTCCAGCTCTAAAGTGCCTGCGTATTCTGCCTGTGTACCAGGCGAGTGTACATTTTTGCATAGTGAAGACCACATCTTTACTCTGTTCGGTGCTAAGCCCAGGGCCTTAATGATTCTTAATTACATTTTTATATCATAAGTGAAAGAATCATAAGTGTGCTGAAGGTTAAGAGCTGACTTATATTTTATACCTTAAATAGTAAAAGAAACATTCACTTGGGTTTTTTTCACCAAAATTTCAATTTCTTTAAGCTTGTTTAAACAAAGTATTCAAATAAAACACTTTAAAGAAAACACTCTTTATGAATGACAGTTTGGGAAAGAATATTATACTCACAATAAAACAGCAGAAAGTCCAACATAAGGATAGCTAACATTTGTCTAATACTTAATAAGAGTGAAGGTTTTCATGGACATCACTGAAATGTCCATGATGGCAGGGAACACCCTGTAATCATTAGGATAACCTTCAGATGTGATTATTACTATTACCCTCAATTTCACAGGTTGGAAATTAGGTCTCAGGAGTTACTAGGTATCTTGCTAATATATAAAGCAGACAAGCAGTGGAGTCAGGATTGACCCTAAGTAGTCCGTAAGCAGTCCGTCATCATAGCCTTCATTCTTCAACATTTGCATTAATACAACACTGAGAAATGCCTTCCATTTTTTGTACTGAATATTTTAGACTCTTAAGGACTTATGATTTGTTTCATGTACTCTGTAAATTATAAACAATAAATCCCCATTAATCTATCATGATTCTGGCCTTTCCAGGGTACACCATGTGCACATTCCCTGATGATCACTAGAGGGCAGCAGTCATGATTTTAGGGTGGGTTAATTCTAACTAGAAACCATGATTGTATGCAAGATACAGTCAGGCAACCACTCTTCAGTTGTGAAAGGATAGTGTAAAACCAGTTTAACTAGCCATGAATTCAACAAGTAATTCTATGTGTCACTTTGAAGACAAAGAGAGACATTCTCTACTCCACGAGTTTGCAATATATCTGGGGGAGAGCTATGCACACGTTATAAATTTTAAAAAGTAGTGTGGACACTAAGACTTGGAAGCTTAGAAGAACGAGCTATTGTCAGCCAACGAAATAATATTACATGCTTGTAAACTGCTTTTACAATTTCAAAGATTTTGTTTCTATTGGATTTTCACACCTTTATAGAAGTATAATTCTGTCCTCCTACTAGATGAGGAATTTGATGTTTAGAGATGGTTTGCCCCAATTCCTGGTTTGCTACTAGCATTGGTGAGATTTTCATTTGGATCTTCAAACCATTCAGACCATTGTTCTTCTTACTTTTGCAGGAATTTAACATGTAACTAACTGATAGAAATTGACCATTTCTACATCTTGGTGTTTTGACTAATTGTTCTTTTCTCCAGTTCTTTCCATCTGTCTGGAAATAGTTGGTGTATTTTTGTTGTTTGCAGTCTTAATGCCTAAAATGGCTGAATAGACCAAACAAGTGTGTATGTTTTTTGTTTTTAATTTAAAAAAAAAACAACTGAGTTCTATGCCTCAGACCTTGTTTGCCAAGTTTCAACAAGGAGAGAATTTTTATGGTCAAATTATAAAACCCTGAAAATAAGACTTTATAATGGAAATGCTGATACAACCGTAACCATAGTATAGCAATTGCAGCGCTATAAGAAAATTGGTTTAGATAATATACCCTTCTGGAATGAATGCCATTCTAAATGATTGTGCATCTCCATAAATCTAAGCTAACTCAGTAATTCAAAATTACAAAGATTTAAGTTTAGTACCAATAAGCAATAAACTTATGGCTACTGCTATAATAACTGTTGGTCCCTACACCCTTATTTCACAGCAGGTGGTCTGCTCCATGCTGGTTGCAGACTGAATGAAAGCAGGAAACACTTGGAAACTAATTCCTGAAGTTGATGGAAGACTCCAGAGCCATTTCAACTGGTGAAATAGTGCTGTGCTTTGTGCACTTTTTTTTTCTTTTTAAATTAAATGCTCTGAGACATTTGACCTTTCTGACAAATGAAGGGCAAACAGAGCTTTACTCTCATTTCATGTCACAAATATGTCTCTAGATATTTCAAACTATCTTCAGCAGATTGTTTCTTGTTCATAAGTCATTATTAACACAATATCCCTCTTAAAAAAGGAAAATAACTTATTGTCATTGAGTCAAAAAAAAATTGAAAAGGGGCTTTAGTTATTCCATCAATGTTTGACTCTGGACAAACAATCCAAGAAATCTTGCTCCCTTATTCCTAATCTTTTCATAAGACTATCACGTATTTTGTTTGAAACGTATGTTCAGGTTTCACAATTTAAAATGCTCATTTTTAAACGATGAGATAGACATATGGAAAAGCCTTCCTTCACAGGAAGAAATAGTTGCAGGCAACCATTGATGAGATTCAGTCCTCCTGGTTTTAGAATTCTGACATTTTTCTTGAATATTGATTAAGTGTTTTCCTGAGCTATTATAAAATATATTAACAAATCTTTATTAATATCAGTGGTTTAGATGATTTAAAGTATGGCCTAGGTTTGTATGAACCCTACCTTTTCTTTTCTTTCTTTCTTTTTTTTTTTATACTTCCTTATCTAGAGCACCAGTGGGTCAGATGGTAAAGTCTGTCTGCAGTGTGGGAGACCCTGGTTCCCTCCCTGGATTGGGAAGATTCCTGGTGGCTCAGATGGTAAACAGTCTGCCTGCAGTGTGGCAGACTGAGTTCCATCCATGGTTGAGAAGATTCTCTGGAAAAGGGAATGGCAACACACTCCAGTATTCTTGCCTGGTGAGAATTCCTTGGACAGAGGGGCCTGGCAAGCTACAGTCCATGAGGTCACAAAGAGTCAGACATGACTAGCTACTAACACACACACACACACACACACACACACACATCTAGAACCAAACCTTACACAGAATAATCACTGAATAAATTATTTCCTCTTTTTTCTTACTTTGAAGAAAATGGGGTTAGTTTAAAGGAGAAAGTGGTATTCAAGATAAAAGAAAGAGAGAGGAGATGATTGTTAAAGCCAAACTCTGATGAAAATTATTGAAAATAGTAAAGAATATAGCTTAAAACACTAAATGAACATAATATTGAATTTGAAATTAAATGATTTTAAGCATCATGGATTGCCACGAAACAATAAGTATAGTCTGAGGTGGTCTTACAGAAACCTCTGTTGAGAAAAGATGTTTCCTTTGGCTAGGGTTTTTTACTTGAAAAGAAAAAAAGTATTATGTATGTTAATCAATTTGAGAATAAAGATATCAAATAAAATATGTAACTTTATTCTTGTGTGTGCATGCTGAGTCACTCCAGTCATGTCCGACTCTTTGTGACCCCATGGACTGTAGCCCAGCTCCTCTGTTCATGAGATTCTCCTGGCAACAATACTGGAGTAGGTTACCATGCCTTCCTCCAGGGGATCTTCCCAATCCAGGATCGAACCCACGTCTCTATGTCTCCTGCATTGGCAGGTTGTTTACCACTAATGTCACCTGGGAAACCCAATTTTATTTACGGAAGCATATTTTATTTTGTTTTATTTATTGAAATATAACTGTCTTACTTTTTTTCTTTTTTATTTATTTAAATGTTGTAGACTTGGCATATTTTTTAAAAATTTGTTACCAGTTCTTTGAATACAATAATCATAGTAAAGTCTAACAAGTGGAAATTCATAAACTTTGGGGCCACATATGGTTAAAAAACATTCTTCAGGAAGTTTGCAAACTGCTGAGCTTTGACAGTTCATTGACTTGCTTGTTATTGTTTTACAAAGTGACACAATTACTCATGTAACACTGAGATGTACAAAAAGAATATATTGTCTTTTAAATTCACATAATAAGTCTCATGATTGCCANTGAATACAATAATCATAGTAAAGTCTAACAAGTGGAAATTCATAAACTTTGGGGCCACATATGGTTAAAAAACATTCTTCAGGAAGTTTGCAAACTGCTGAGCTTTGACAGTTCATTGACTTGCTTGTTATTGTTTTACAAAGTGACACAATTACTCATGTAACACTGAGATGTACAAAAAGAATATATTGTCTTTTAAATTCACATAATAAGTCTCATGATTGCCATTTCCATGAATAATGGGGAACTTCATTTCCAGTCAATCCCTTTGGGCCACTGAGCCCTAGATAATTTATCAGTTTAAAACTGACTTTCTTCTTTGGTTACTCCAAAGTCTTCACTTCAATGTAAGTAGTGGTTAGGTATAGTAGTTTAATGAAGATTTAGGAGTCACTGGAAGGATTCACGCTGTGAAATGAGCAGTCTGCTGTCTCTGCCTGGCTTTCAGTATCTCAGCTTCCTGGAGCAACAAATTATTTTTGCTTTCTTGTGCAGGTGCTTTCATTTACTTGTACTTAGAGAATACATTCCTACCCAAAGTAAACTTTTCAAAGAAGGTGCTCAATATAGCAGGGGTGTTTTTCCAGAAAGGACGTATACCACCTGCCAGTGCAATATTAGCATATTTTACACAGCATATTGTAGCACAAATGTTAGAATTGTATACAAGTCATGTATATTAGATTTCTATAATCCATCTCTATTTTTGGATGTCGCTGGAGTTCTTTTCACTAACTAGCCATTTTGAGCAGACCACAGGTTATTCATTCTCCTCCATGAAATTTGTTTCCAATGATACTCTACTATAAATGATATTGTTGTGATTATTCTTGTACCTATCTCTTGGAAGATAACTTATATTTTAACATTATATCTAGATCTGAGAGGAAGTACTAGAAGATGCTGTATTCTTCAATAGCTGTTTGATTGAAATGAGAGTTTGAGCTGTCTCCTTTGGGAAGGCGGGGAGGCTGTCCTACATATGGGCCAAAAATGTTAATGGATGCTTGCTGACCAGAAAACTTAACTGGGCTTAAGACTGTCTGCTGCTGCTAAGTCGCTTCAGACGTGTCCGACTTAGTGCGACCCCATAGACGGCAGCCCACCAGGCTCCCCCGTCCCTGGTTTGCTGTTCCCAAATTCATTTTTTCTTCCTTCTGATATCACAGTAGGCATATTTCAGCCTATTTTAGAATTAAAAGTGCCCACCTGACTGAGTTCTGGTTAAAGGAAGTAGTATGTAATATTTTGGGGACTGTTCCATAAAATAGCCCATATCTAAGCGTCTGTTTCTCCTCCACTTTCCTCAGTCACCTTGAAACCCACGTGTTGGAAAGTAATAGAATCCTAAGATGGAAGAGGAAAGTGAAAGTGAAAATGTTAGTCATTCAGTCGTGTCTGACTCTTTGTGACCCCACAAACTATAACCCACCAGGCTCCTCTGTCCACAGAATTCTCCAAGCAAGCATACTGGAGTGGGTTGCCATTTCCTACTCCAGAGAATCTTCCCAACCCAGAGAACAGGACTTGGGTCTTAAAATCTACAGCTTGGAAGATACACACCCTACAGATCAATGTTATCCATTTTGACATTACATGGGAAAGAAAGAAACCTCTTTCAGGTTTAAGGCATTGTGCACATCTGGGTTTCTCTGTTATAGCATCAAGCATAACCTAAACTATATACTATTTATGAATCTGTTTCCCTTCTCTTTAAATGAAGATAGCAATAACCACCCAGTAAAGTTATGTCAGATCACATGGAACGTGTCTAGTATAATACTCAGCGTGAAGAAGTGAAATGAAAGTCACTCAGTTGTATCCAACTTTGTGACCCCATGGACTGTAGCCCACCTGACTGTAGCCTGCATTATAGACAGATTCTTTACTGTCTGAGCCACTGAGGAAACCCAATACTCAACATAGTGATGCACAGTACTTTTTTTTTTTTAATTTTAAGAGTTTTTGAGCAAGGAAGAGGCATTAGACTTCTTTCTAGCTAACTCTTCACATTCAAGGAGAATACTGAGATGTACAAAAGACAATTATATATTTTATGGAGGAGGGGCTTCCCAGGTGGCACTCGTGGTAAAGAATGTGCCTGCCAAGGGACACGGGTTCAATCCCTTGGTCAGGAAGATCCCCTGGAGTAGGAATTCTTGCCATTTTTTTTCCATTCTTGCCTGGAAAATTCCATGGGCAGAGGAGCCTGGCGGGCAACAGTCCATGAAGTCCCAAAGAGTCGAATACAATTGAGCACACACATAAACTTTTTCTTTTTTAACAGTTTTATATTCTGGGATTGTGAACATAAAATTGTGCTATAACTAAAAAGAAAATGTAATTTCACCAAAGCTTTCCATTCTCCCTCAGAAAGCACTGACTATTAAATGAAAAAAATAAAGGTTTTGATGAGTAGCTTCCTTATGGAACAAGTATAGTGAAGTCATTTCCTTAAACCCCAGTGATATAGTTAAGGGGAAAAAAAAAAGATAATCATGTTCTGGTTCCTCTTCTTCTAACCTGAACATTCTGAAGCCGTACACTGGTGAACAGCTCCACTCCGCATGCTTCTGTGACCTTGGACCAAGAGGAGTTACATCCGTGATCAAAGGAAAAGGAGGATTCTCAGATAAATATTAGCTTCACACAAAAAATGTTCCAATGTTGCTCTAATCTACAGGCAACATTTTTTCACTCCTGGCATAAATATTAATGAATTTTGTAAGTCAGGAAATGTTTAATGACCAAGGGTTTCAAGTCAAACCATAGTTCTGTCTTCCTCTGAGTTTTTGTTCCCCGATTGCTTTGATTGTCTTTCCCCCTTCTTTTGTCTCACACAAAGACATAACTTTTATTATTTGCACTAAGTAATAAAATGTTACCACTAATGACTATCAGTACTTAGAGTATCAGTGGAGCACAGATTTCGATCAAAGGGCATGTGGCATTTTAGTGAACAGTTTATCCTGAAATAGCCTTGTGGTTGGTTGCAGTGTTACATGCTGTTCAGTAAGAACTTTCCCTCTTTAATTAGTTGTGTTATCTGTGCTTGATATTACAGGGCGTTCTTGGGGGTTCAGCCTTGAAGATTTCTTTTTATACTTGGCATGAGCACAGTTTCCAGTTTGAAGATCACAGAAAAGCATTATCACTTCAAGGTCACCTAAATTATATTTGTTCTGCTGTATCGAATCTAAGCAATTTCCTTTACCTTGAATTTATTTCTCATGGGGTTACTTTCCTCTGATTTATCTTGCCATTTGCAAAATTGCCCTTTCTTCTCTCCAAATGACACTATATCTGTTCAAGCATCTATCCAAAAAGTGTTCTCCCCCTTCCCCTGCCATTTGCACATCCTATGAAGTTATAGAGAAGTCATGAGTATCTTCTCATCATTTAGAATATGTTCTCACCGTCACTTAATACACACATTGCATTCTTTATTGTCTGTTTCCTTGAAAACACTCTAAAATCCATCCAAATCTCAAAATCCGAGTGCATATTCATTTTCCTACTTTTTTCTACCAACCACCAGCCTAACAGGTTAGCAAAACTTGGCTATCCTCTATTTCTTGAAAAGGTCCTTGAGAAAGACATTCTGGGGTTGTAAAACTAGGATGAGACTGGAAGACTATCTACATCTCAAAGAAAAAGAATTTATATTGCACGTTTTCTCAAGTAAATGCTTTAAGAAAAAGGAGACTGGGGGCCTATTGCCAGGAAGAAACTTATTTACAGTTTAGCCAAGGTGAGGAGAACACTGAGATTATCATAATCAAGAGCCTTTGTACAGGAATAACATGTCCTCTCTGTTTGCTATGCCAAAAGAAAATCTCATATCATATGCCTTCTGTCTCTTGAAAGTGAAAGTGAATTTGCTCAGTCTGTTTGAATCTTTGTGACCCCATGGACTTAGCCTACGAGGTTCCTCATCCATGGAATTTACCAGGCGAGAGTACTGGAGTGGGTTGCCATTTCCTTCTCCAGGGGATCTTCCTGACCCAGGGATTAAACTCAGGTCTCCGCCATTGCAAGCAGACGCTTTCACCGTCTGATCCACCATAGCACCTGTCTCTTGGGGGGCTCTAAATAATGTCCTCAGGTGAGGAGTGTATGCAGTCTCTGAACAGTTGTGTGCATTACTGGAAGGAAAAGGACACTTACCCCATTATTTTTCTCTCAGCGGCCTAATAGTGCTCATTTTTGAAATTATTCCCTAGGAAATCCTTTACTAAATTCATAAATGTCTTTGGTAAAAATAAGATGCAAGAGATTTCTGTGTATTAATTTTTTTTCTTGCAATTTTACCAAATTTATTGATGAACTCTAGTAGTTTTCTGGTAACATCTTTAGGATTTCCTATGTATAGTATTGTGTCATCTGCGTAAAATAAGTTTTACTTCTTTTCCATCTTGGATTTGTTTTCTTTTTTTCTCTGATTGCTATGGCTAGGATTTCCAAAACTATGTTGAATAAGTGTGGCAAGAGTAGACATCCTTGTCTTATTCTTAATCTTCGAGGAAATGCTCTAAGTTTTTCACCGTTGAGAATGTGTCTGCTGTGGGTTGGTCATATGTGGCCTTTATTGTGTTGAGGTAGGCTCCTTCCATGTTCACTTTCTGGAGAGTTGTTTTTTTTGGTTTTTTAAAATCATAAATGGGTATTGCATTTGTCAAAACCTTTTTCTGCATCTGTTGAGATGATGATATGGTTTTTATTTTTCAGTTTGTTAATGTGATTTGTGGAAGGGATTTAGATGATCTTCCAAGGGTCCTGTAGTCTAATAGTTTTCAGAATGGCAGACTCTTGAATTCTTTCCTATGAGAAGCCTGGGATCCTCATTTTCCTACAATGGAAAAAATTGAACATGAGAGAATGGTCACGTCCCAGGTCTCACGTGAGCCTTTGGGACATGCTGCCAAGTGAGGGTCAGCAGGAAATTTTTTCATAGACTTTTGGGTTTGGGACAGAGGTAGTAGAATAGTTTGGGCCCCACAGTTCAAAAAGAAACAGCTTGTTAAAATTTGAAATTTTCCGTTTCTTTTTATAACTGTAAAAGCAGTTGATTTCTTAGTTTGAATTTGCTATTTTCCTCTTGCTTCTTTCCCATAAGGTATTTGGAAAAATTGAAAATTCATTTCTATGATGATTAAAAAAAATAAAAATCATTTTAAAAAAGGGAATTGGGGAGATTTTACTCCCAAAAAGGTTAGTCTCAGGATCCAAAGGAAGTAATCCCCCTTATTTCTCAATCAGTAGAGAGCAAATACATCTTGTGCATTTTAATATCCAAGGAATGGTTTTTGATAAACCTAAATGTTGTGGACCTCAAATCACTAAATCCAGTAATAATTTACTTCTCTATAATTTAAAAAGGAGAATTAGGAAGTTAAAAGAAAAAGAAGCATAATAAAATAAGCTTATTAATACACTCAATGTACTAGTTTTTGCCTTAATTCCTGCCATCTAGGCTTTTCTTACTAGATCCGCAAAATCCATAGCCTAGAAATGTTGTGATACACAGTCTTTAATGTTGAACTTTGTGCTACAGGGAAAATATACTCAGAAGTCAAACAAGAACTATTTTCATATAACTGTAATGGCATTTTTCCTATTGATTTGTCATTTATTTTTCATGTATTTTGAAAAATAATTTGAAGTTCTCAAAGCAATAATAAGATCTTCTTATTTATTTTCCTAAATATCTAAAATTTCTACAAGATGGTCATAGATTCCCAGTCAATGAACCAAACATACCTAAATTATCCATTTGTCTATGATTTAAAATTCTTCACACATTTGTAAAACAAAAGCAATTTAAATATTATGAATTCTCATATCCAAATAATAAATGTTGAAAGCAGTCATCTAATTCTACCTTGTGATATAGATTCTGTAGAATGTGTTTAATATATTGGACTTTCAGATTGAAAGAATGAAATGATGCTTTCTTTCCTGGTCAAAAAGATAAGTAGTTTCCACATTCTCCATGGGACTAAATTTTGGGTTACAAAGTATCCTAAGTGAATCAGCAGTTCTGTTATAATTTTTCTGTTTTTTCTCCAGATTTAATAAAAGAAATATCCAAGATAAATTTCAAATTGGTTGCAATCCTTTAAGAAAGGTAATGATATTACATTTGTAACATCTTTGGAAAGGAATAAAATAAAAAAATCAATGAGACCTTTCTTCTCTGCTCTTATGTTTATTTACAGGAGTTCTGATAACAGAGAAAGTACCAAAAAGTTATTTTAATAGAGTTTGCATTTGAATTTTAGTGTCTCAGCTAGTATTTATCCTCATCCACAACAATCAAATACTCTTATCTTCTTGCATATACACTACAGCAACTAGAGCAGTAATAGGCACATGGTAGGAGTTTGATTAACTTTTGTTGAATCAGTCATTCTTACATAGATTTATGCCTAAGTGATCTTAATCTATGTCAGATGTTAATTCTCAATCATGTGCTTCTTAGCTTTCAAAAATAGTTCTTCATTTTTAATTCATGTTTCATAGAGTGAAGAAATTGGTTGCAGAAGGAAACAATTCTTAGACATAACTCATTATTACTTTTTCAGGAAGCTTTGCTGAGATGCTAAATATCTACACGTATTTTAATAGCAAAAGCCTCTGTTGCTATAAACAAAGGTGACTAATGCTGACCAGAGGTCTTTTCTACACTGATTCTTAGTGCCCTTCTCGGGTGTGATAAGACAGAATCAATAGACCATTGCTCCTAACCCTTACTTATGGGAGCTAGGGAACAATTTCAGCTGCTCTTCTTCAAGATCTACTATAATAAACCATGGAAAACTTGTGGATGAGTTCAGAAATAACTGCAAGCTACATAGAAAAAAAAAGAGAGAAATGCAATCTCACTTTTTAATCTAGGCTGTTTATGCATTGAAATTTCTAAATCCTGCTTGAGGAGACTGGCTTTCCTTCAAGGGTAAAAATAATTTCCAAACACATTATTATACTGTCATTATTTGTATTCATATATATTTTAAATAAAATGATATGTATCATGAAGTCACCTGACCATTCTGGTATTCAATACATTTATGTATAAAAAATTAAATTTTCTCAATGTTCAATTCAGTCTAAAATTCTGTTCTCAATTTCCCATTATATTGAAACTCAATTTTTACCTTTCTGACATTAAAATAGTATATGTGATTTACAAAACATACTTTGGAATGTCACATTATTACTGAAGTTTTATTTCCAAACTTGGTCACATAGCAATTTATGGCCATAATCTTGTAACTGTTAAAAGTTTTTTAAAGAAAGTAATCTCAAAAGGAATCAGCATAATAGATTGCATTTTTGTGTGGCAAAGCATCAGCTTTTTTCTACCAAAAATATCTTTGAACATCGTACTATTCAACCAAGCATAGAAATGTTCTTACCCGTAATAAGCCTCAATAATCAAATATTCTTTTCTTTCTTCTTTCAACAACACCTGAGTTAAGACAGAAGATTTGTGGATGGTTTTCTCCTAAGAAATCATTTGCAATGAAGATCCTTCTCTTTTTCTCTATTTCATTCTTCGTTGATGTCTTCATTCCACCAGGTAAAATGAATATTATTGCCAGGAGGAGTCAGCTTTAAATAAGGGGGATATCAGGATTTTTTAAGTAAATATCATAGATGTTATAGAAACATATTAATACCATAGTAGGACAACATTATATTTATTTGCAGCCCCTAATGAGAAAATATTTGGATAATTTTAAAGATATGAACTAATAAAGACTGTAAGTCACTAAGTTTGTAAATTGTTGGAAAAAGATACTGTGATCTCATCAGTCCCTGAAGAGTGTATCTATTCAATATTTAAATTCTACTAAATTTAATATACACTAATATACTTTTTAAAATTGAAATGGAATGATTTTAGATTTGGAAATTATTCATCCCACATTTTTATAGTATTGATAACAGAGGTTATGTGAAGTTTAATGACAAAGGTGTGTATAGACAAAGCTATGGTCTTTCCAGTAGTCAGAAACAGATATGAAAATTGGACCTTAGAGAAGGCTGCATGCCAAAGAATTGATTCTTTCAAATTGTGGTGCTGGAGAAGACTCTTGAGAGTCCCTTGGACTACAAGGAGATCAAACCAATCAATCCAGAAATCAACCCTGAGTATTCATTGGAAGGACTGATGCTGAAGCCAAAGTTCCAATGCCTTGGCCACCTGATATGAAGAGCCAGTTCATTGGATAAGACCGTGATGCTGGAAAAGATTGAAGGCAAAAGGACAAAGGGGCAGCAGAGGATGATATGGTTAGATAGAATCACTGACTCAATGGACGTGAATTTTAGCAAACTACAGAGCAACTTAATGTGCAGCAGGCTATGGGATGGCAGAGTCAGAAGCAACTTAGTGACTGAACAACAACAAATAACATTTATTATATCCATAAACGAGACTAGCTGCATGTCTACTCTCTTCCAGTTGAATTCTTCTTCCTTATCTTGCTGCTTTCCCTGAAATACCAAGACATCTGTCGCTATTGATATCAGAGATGATCATCAAAAAATAAATCTGAAGTATCCTATTCTCTCATTGCTACTCTGCTCTAATGCTCAAAATAAATGTTAGCTTTACAATTTATTCACAAAAGTGGAAAAGTAAATATGCTTGAAAATATAACCCATATAACTCAAAGATTGCAATTAATTTAAATGACTAATTTTTTCCTTCATCATCTTCATAAAAACTTACTAGAATATGCTCACTAAAATTCCCATTTCTAGAAATTTTCTATGATACTATGTATATTATATAAATTTCAAAATGCATTGATGTATTTTCTTGTTAATAATAATGATTGTAATAGCTACCACCTGTTCTGCCTTTTGCCTACATTAATTTATCTGTTCTGCCTTTTGTCTACATTTATTTATTTCTCCTTATGATAGCCATGTAAGGTATCTTAGGAATAACCAAATCTTTTGTTTACTGATTCAACCCAACTTTAAAGAAATGTGTGCTACTTATTTATCATTTTCTAAAGCCTCTTATAGTATATAGGACCATGAAATAAAGATAAGAACACGAATGTCTTCACTTTGGAAAATTGTTTTTTAACTTCTAAAGTTATTTTTTCTTTTACAGTGGGCTCTAGGTCTGTTGGAAATTCTTTGTCACCACCAAAAGTCCCATGTCTATTGAAGCTTGAGAAACTAAGCTCAGAGACACGTAATTCCTCCACAATATTTGAAAATGCACAATATGGTACAGAGGAAAAACAGAAAGGTAAAAAAAAAAATAGAATTATATCTTGCATATTTTAATTACTATCTGTCAAACAGAATGAAGGAAATATCCTAAGGCTACTTTTAGCCCATTTACTTAACTCTTCTTGTCTTTTATCTTCTAGGCTTGTGAGGGCTGAATTTCTTGATTTGGTGTGGTTTTTTTTTTTTTTTTTTTTTNCTATCTGTCAAACAGAATGAAGGAAATATCCTAAGGCTACTTTTAGCCCATTTACTTAACTCTTCTTGTCTTTTATCTTCTAGGCTTGTGAGGGCTGAATTTCTTGGTTTGGTGTTTTTTTTGTTTTTTTTTTTGGTCATGCCACGCAGCATATGGGATCTAAGTTCCCTGATCAGGGATTTAATCTGCACCCCCTACATTGGAAGTACAGAGTCTTAACCACTAGACCACCAGGGAAGTCCCTGAATTTCATGTTTAAAGTGCAAAAGAAGCTCCTATTTTAAGTCATAGGGTCTTATTTTTGATGAAACTCTTTCTAGACAAATGTCCTCAGTATTTCCGGGAGGGAAAATTCTCTAACCATTGCTTCCAAATTTCTACTTTTTTACGTGTTGTTAGTACCATTAAGCTTAAGAGTAAGACTTGTCTCAGTTTTTCTTTTATCTGACAACTGGCAGATTTTGTTTTTGTTAATCACTGCTGCCCACCGTTTGTAATTCTGATAACCTTGGCTATCATATATAAAAGATATAGTCATATAGAAAGAGTAATTAAGGTGTTCCAATGAATGCCATGAAAGGTATAATTAAGATAATTTGAAGATGCAGCTGAGCAACAAAAGTCCAGACTGGGTGCTGAAGAATTGTTTAAAAAATGTTTTTTCTGTTTTAATCTTTATCTCAATCATGATTTAGGTTATTATTCAGCAAAATACCTTCTAAAGTGAGAATGATATGAACACTGTGCAAGTGATACAGATAAATTTCTGTGGGAGGGTAAACAAAGAGAGCTATTTTGTAACATTATTCAGAAAAAGACTTAGTGATAAGGTCTTTGGTCGACTTTACTCATATGTGGGTCTCTTTTTTTTTTGCCAGAGTGTCATTGCTAAAGCCTACCATAGCGCTCAATATATAGTAGGAACTCAATAAAGATTTATTGAATCAGTCAATAAATGAATAGATAGATAAGTGGATAGAGGGAGAGAGAAGAACCAAAGAAATAGTCCAGAAATTCAGGGATCAAGATAGTAGAGTAGGAGGAAGGGGAACTTATGTCCCCCCATGAACACACAAAAATGCCATCGACATGTGAGACAACCCTCACTGAAAAATAACTGGAGGCTGGCAGGACTCCTGTATAAGCAAGGCTGTGAGAAAGCTATGCATGGAATCGGATAGGAAAGGACGAGAAGTGATGAGTGCCCCTGGGAGGGGTTTCCAAAGAAAAGGGAGATTACACAGCAGGAGATTTACCCTGGGAGGAAGCATTTCAAACCCCTTATTAGGTACTCCAGCCTGAAGTTTCTACAGAAAGAAAACAAGCCTCCTTGGCTGTTTGGGGGCTGCTGGGACTAACAGAAAGACTATGGGAAGGCTGGACTTCATTCATGAGGATCCCTTGCACATACTGACTTGCCCAGGAGCCAGAGTGGAGAGGGTGGATTGAGAACTATTCCAGTGGCTGCCTGGCTTCCCATGACCACTCTGCATATGTCCCAGCTTGAGATGAGTGAACATCCCAGTGTCACTTATTCCACATCTCAGCAGTGCACTAGTCCTAGAGCCGCCACAACTGGGGAGAGAGCTGGGCCATGGGATAAGAGGTGACTTGTACCCTTAGCAGCTGGGTGGGGTAAGGGCAGCCATTCTTGGTGAATACTCTGGCAGTGACTTAGAGGCAGCTTGGAACTTGGACAGCAGCCAGTTCACTGCAGCCTGTGCACTGATACATGCGGACAGCCGATACAAGCCTTACCTGCCCTGTGGGTTCACAGCAGGATGGGGCCAGGGGAGTTTCGGGGAGCGATTGTCTGTGAGGGACAAAGAGAACTTGGACCCAAGGCTGCATCTGAGCAAGGCAAGGGCAACAGTTTCTGGCATGTGCATGGGTGGTGCCTTGGAGGCAGCTTGGNTCGGGGAGCGATTGTCTGTGAGGGACAAAGAGAACTTGGACCCAAGGCTGCATCTGAGCAAGGCAAGGGTAACAGTTTCTGGCATGTGCATGGGTGGTGCCTTGGAGGCAGCTTGGATACCCGTCTGTAGCTTCTGCTACAGCCTGGGTCCCATCATGAGCCAAGAGCAAGCATGAGTCCCTCTTTCTTCAGCACTCCCTCCTCTAGAGCAAGAATCTCAGTGCTGGGAGAGCAGAGAGCATATATTTAAAGGAAATGGAGCCAGCTCAGACCTGACCCTCAGCAACTAGAGATCCAACCTTACCCCTGATTGGGCAACAAATACCACTCAGTAGAGGAAAAGCCCTGCCTCACACCTGCCTTCAGCTCTATTCCTTCCATCTCCAGCCCCACTACCTACCAAGGTGATAGCTACCATCACACACTGAGATAACATTTGATTTGTATCTATATCAAATCTACCTCTTCAAGCAAAGCACTGGGCTCATGTAAGCTGAATAGGGATCCTCCCATATAAGGACACGCCTTCAGGACCACTGCAGGTAACTGCTTCACCTAAATTCATAGAGAAAGTTAAGCAAAATGAGAAAGCAGAGGAACTGGTCTCAACTGAAAGAGCAAGAGAAAATGTGTGAAAAATAAATCATAAAATAGAAATAAATAATGTACCAGGTAAGGATTGACAACATTAGTAGTAAGAATGCTAACTGAATTAAGAAAAAGAATAGATGGTGAAAGAACATAGCGAAAAATTTAACTAGGGATTAGAAAATATACAAAAGACCTGATTGTGAATGAATAATTTAATAATTGAAATTTAAAAACATACAAGAAGGAATAAATAGCTGATTAAATGATATAGAAGAATGCATAAGTGAGCTGAAAGGCAGAATATGGAAATCACTCAATCAGAGACTTTTGCTAAAAGAAAAGCACATTTTAAAAATATGAAAACTGTTCAAGATATCTTTGGTGTAACATCAAGCATACCAACATTCACATTATAGGGGTCCTGGAAGGAAAAGAGAGAGAAAAGGAGATTGAAAATGTATTTGATGAAATTATAGTTAAAAACCTCCCAAACCTAAAGAAGAAAACAGATAACCAAGTAGAGAAAGCACAGAGAGTCCCAAACAAGATGATCACAAATAGACTCATTCTAAGACATATCATAATTAAAATGGCAAAAATTAAAGTGAGAAATCAAGTTCCTCCTCATTGTGAGGACACAGCAAGAAAATGGTCATTTATGAACCAAGAAGTGAATTCCTCACCAGACACCAAATCTACTGGTGCCTTCCCGTTAAACTTATAGCCTCCAAAACAGGGCAAAATAAATGTCTATTCTTTATAAACAGACAAAAAAATTCTAAAGGCTGCAAGGAAAAGACAGAGTCATTCATAAAGGAACTCTAATAAGGCTTTCAGCTTATTTTTCTGCAGAAACTTTGCAGATGAAAGGGAGTGGCATGATATGGCATTGAAGCATGTATACTATTATGTAAGAAACGAGGCGCCGGTCTATGTTCAATGCAGGATGCAGGATGCTTGGGGCTGGTGCACGGGGATGATCCAGAGAGACGTTTTGGGGTGGAAGGTGGGAGGGGGATTCAGGATTGGGAGCTCGTGTACACCTGTGGTGGATTCATGTCGATGTACGGCAAAGCCAATAGAGTATTGTAAAGTAAAATGAAGTAAAAAAAAAAAAATTAAAAAAATAATAAATAAAATTAAAAAAAAATAAAGAGCTGAAAGGGAAAAACTTGCTATATATGATACTCTATCCAGCAAGATTGTTATTTAGAATTGAAAAAGAGGTAAAGAACTTCTCAGAAAAGACAATATTTAAGAAGTTCAACAATACTAAAACTACCCTAAATATCTTCTCTAAGTAGAAAGAAGTAAGAATCTATAGGAAAAGGAAAATACCTCTAGGAAAGGCAAATGTATAGTAAGGGCTGAGGATCAATCACTTCCATATGCTAGTGTGAAGATTAAAAGACATAAAAATTGCAAAAGCCACCATAATTGAAATGAACAGCTATAGGACAAACATGAAGGTGTAAAATGACACTGAGAATATAAAATATGGGAAAGGAGCATGATAACTCATAATCATGTATGTACCCAGCATAGGACTACCCAAATGTACAAAGCAAATATTAACTGATGTAAAGGGAGAAATTGGCAATGATGCAATAATAGTAGGGGCCTTTACATCCTACTTACATCAATAGACAGATCATCCAGACAGAAAATTAGTAAGGCAATAGTGGTCTTAAATGACACAATAGAATAGTTAGACTTAATAGATACCTATAAGACATTCTATCCCCATCAGCAGACTATGCATTCTTTGTAAGTGCACATGGAACATTCTCCAGGATAAATTGTACACCAAGCCATAAAACAAGTCTCAACAAATTTAAAAGAATAGAAATTATATCAAGCATTTTTTTCTATCACATAATATGAAACTAGAAATCAATTACAGGAAGAAAAGAAAACCCGAAACATGTGGATACTAAAAAATATAGTACTAAAAAACCAATGGGTCAATGAAAAAAATTTTTTAAATCAGAAAATACTTTGAGATAAATGAAAATGCCAACACAATTTTTAAAAATCTGTGGAATGCAGCTGGAGAAGGCAATGGCACCCCACTCCAGTACTCTTGCCCGGAAAACCCCATGGGCAGAGGAGCCTGGAAGGCTGCAGTCCATGGGGTCGCTAAGAGTCGGACACGACTTGAGCGACTTCACTTTCACGTTTCACTTTCATGCATTGGAGAAGGAAATGGCAACCCACTCCAGTATTCTTGCCTGGAGAATCCCAGGGACGAGGGAGCCTAGTGGGCTGCCGTCTATGGGGTCGCACAGAGTCGGACACGACTGAAGCGACTTAGCAGCAGCAGCAGCAGCAGCATGGAATGCAACAAAAGCATTTCTAAGAGAGAAAGCCATAGCAATGTAGGCCTTTCTCAGAAAACAAGAAAAATCTCAAATAGACAACCTAACATACCATTTAAGAGAATTTAAAAAAGAAAAACAAACTAAGCTCTAAGTCAGCAGAGAGGACATAATAAAGATCAGAGAAGAAATGAATAACACAGATACACACAGGAAAAAAAATAGAAAAATTAATGAAACAGAGCTGTTTTTTGAAAAAGATAAACCTTTAGTCAGGCTCACCAAGAAGAAAAGAGAAAGGACAAAAACAGACAAAATAAGAACAAAAAGAAGCAACAGTATCAATCAACTGTTGTTATTGTTGTTCTGTCACTCAGTCGTGTCTCACTCTTTGGCACCCCATGGACTGTAGCACGCCAGACTTCCCTGTCCTTCACTATCTCCCAGAGGTTGCTCAAACTCATGTCCATTGAGTCAGTGATATTAATCAATAACACAGAGAAACAAAAAAATCATAAGACCATATAATGAGCAGTTATATTTCAACAAATTAGACTACCTAGAAGAAATGGACAGATCTCTAGACAACGTGCCAACATGTAAATCAAGAAGAAACAATTTGAACAGGCTGATCACTAATATCACGTCAAAAATAATAAAAACACCTAGGAATAAAACTAATCAAACCAGTCAGAGACCTATAATCTGAAAATTATAAAACATTGAGGAAGGAAATTGAAATGATACAAAATAATGGAAAGATAAACCGTGTTATTGAATTGGAAGAAATAATATTGCAAAAATGGTGACAATATCTAAAGCAATCTAGAGATTGGTTGGACCACTCATATTTAGTGGCTCTAGAGAACAAAGGCATTAATAAATTGCAGGCTTTCCATGTATCCCTTATTGAGTCAATACCTAATCAATCAAAATTTGTAGAGATGTGACATCTATAGGAATCAGATATTTTATGATTTACTTGACTTGCTCTGATACAGAGAAGAAAATTTCCAATGAAAAAAATGAGAGAATTTCTTTTTCTCCCCTCTGTGGCCTGTGCTGCTTCTTTCAAATATATGTATTTCTTACCTGGATTATTAATTCCATTCACCCTTTTTTTTTTTTTTTTCAGCTGGAAGTAAAAACCACTACGCTCTCTTTAATCTGACACGTGCATGTATAATGTTTGGTGGTCATTGTAAAAATAAATGTGGTGAAAATGAATTTAGGATGGTATATTGTGATGTTTCTACATCACTTTGCTGCATTAGACAATGTAAGCCTAAGAAGTATAAATAACTGAAGAGACCGATTCACAGAAAGAGGATCAACATGAACTGTCTTCTCACTGCTTCATTACATCTATTACTTCATTCACAGTTTAGTGTTTCTGTTCATAAATCTCTAATAAATAAAAGGACTAAATAAAATATATTTCAATCTGAACCATTCATGAACAGTGTGCCTACTTGGAGGAAAGAGTCAAGAGTACAGAATAGAGCTTTGAACTTGGGAATAGCAATAGAATAAGAAAATTCCATCATTGGACTACGGTGTTAAATGAAATTCTGGGGACAATTCTATGTTTAATGTGAAAAGTATGCTGTCAATGATTGATGATGAATATCAAGCATTCTTTTAGAAGAGACAAGATTGGAGAGAGAGTTTATGAGAGATGGAGGGTATGTGTTATCCCTGGAACTAGTGAAAATGGTTGCAAGTTTTGAAATATGGAATCATTGTAACTTTCTTAATTACGCTTTTCCTCTGTTTATTGATATTGATAGAATTCTAAATATAAAAATAATTCAAGTATCATAGCCTGTCTTTTGAGAAAAAATAACTCCAAATGGTAGTATAGAAGGGAACTATTTGAATGAAGAAAGAGAAGAAAAATCTCTGCAGCTTATGGTAACAATAATAATAACTTTGAAGTGTTATAATCGCAACTTTTTGTTTTGTGTTGTGTTTTTAAGATATTTTCTCATATCACATAATTCTATCAGCATCTTTAATCTTAATATTTTCCTTTTATGTACATAATTCTGGAAAAAACAATAGAAAATATATTCATATATGCATACCTGTATGATAAGGCAAAGCTATCTTTCACTTAGTAATACATGTTTAATTCCCCTATATCTTTTCATGGCTTGATTGTTAATTTAGTTTTAAGCACTGAACATAATTCCATTATCTGAATATATCAGAGTTTATCCATTTACCTACTGAAGGCCATCTTGGTTGCTTCTAAATGTTGGCAATGATGAATAAGCTACTGCAGACATTTGTGTGAAGGTTTTCACATGGACATAAATATTCTGCTTCTTTTACTAAATATCAAGGAGCATGTCCACTGGATGGTATGGCAAGAATATGTTTATTTTTGTAAGAAACCACCAATTTGTCTTGCAAAGTCGCTATTTCCATTTTGCACTCCCACCAGAAATGAACAAGAGTTCCCATGACTCCACATTCTCCCAGAAGTTGTCAGTGATGGGAATGTTGGCCATTCTACTAAGTGATAGAAAATTGATTTTCATTAAAGTTGTATTCTGCACTTACCCTGCATTGGTCTTTTTGCTGAGCTCAGTTTATCCATGCTATTCCGTATCTCACTCCACAAATAAAAATTTTCTCATAATATGCCAAAAATCTAAATATAAAAAGCTAAAACACTAAAATTGCCAGAAGAAAATATAGGTCAAAAGTCTGCTTTGTAAATTGTGTCCTTGCTCAATGAAATTGCATGTAAAAAATCTGATTACTATTCTGCACACCAATCCTTCTTTAAGAAGATTGTCCCCATGTGCTACCTGTAGCTGTCTCAGTTATGCGTACTCTGCTCTTCACCTTCTATAAACTGACAATCAGGAGCTGTATAACTGAGTGCTACAGAAAGGCAAATGTGAAGTGGTACATNTTCTGCACACCAATCCTTCTTTAAGAAGATTGTCCCCATGTGCTACCTGTAGCTGTCTCAGTTTTGCGTACTCTGCTCTTCACCTTCTATAAACTGACAATCAGGAGCTGTATAACTGAGTGCTACAGAAAGGCAAATGTGAAGTGGTACATTTTATCGCTTAATTTAATGGAGAGTTGTTTTCAGAGCAAGAGTGTTTAGGATTTTTTTTTGACCTGTCTGAGGAGTGAATAGGATAAGGAGGATTGATATACAGTATCCTTCCCCATTGCCTATCATTCATCTATGGGATCTTGTATGTCTTTCACATCTCATAATAATTTATTCATCTCATCCCTACGATCAGCAGATTGACAGGACAGTGGTTATAAAAGTTTAAATAACTTAAGAGTTATCGTAGAAAATAGGTCAGGCTTTTGAAAGTGTCTCTGATTGAAACTTTCACATCTGGTCTCTCTTGTTGTTTTTGAATTTCCTAGAGGTTCATTTTTAAATNCCAACCTAGATAGTATATTCAAAAGCAGAGACATTACTTTGCTGACTAAGGTCCGTCTAGTCAAGGCTATGGTTTTTCCTGTGGTCACGTATGGATGTGAGATTTGGACTGTGAAGAAGGCTGAGCGCCGAAGAATTGATACTTTTGAACTGTAGTGCTGGAGAAGACTCTTGAGAGGCCCTTTGACTGCAAGGAGATCCAACCAGTCCATTCTGAAGGAGATCAACCCTGGGATTTCTTTGGAAGGAATGATGCTAAAGCTGAAACTCCAGTACTTTGGCCACCTCATGTGAAGAGTTGACTCATTGGAAAAGACTGTGATGCTGGGAAGGATTGGGGGCAGGAGGAGAAGGGGATGACCGAGGATGACATGGCTGGATGTCATCACAGACTCGATGAACCTGAGTCTGAGTGAACTCCGGGAGTTGGTGATGGACAGGGAAGCCTGGCGTGCTGTGATTCATGGGGTCGCAAAAAGTCGGACATGACTGAGCGACTGAACTGAACTGAACTGAACTGAGAGATGATGATACATTGATGACTCCAGAAAAAAAAATTAACCTAACTTTTGAACAGTAAATATATCAGCCACATGAAGAAGGATATTAGTAATTTAAATGCTTGAGGTGAAAGTTTGAGTATTATTTACCACCAGATACTGGGCCATCATTACTTCAAGGCCTGTAAAATAGAATTAGAAGCCTAATATACTATTAACATGGAACAAATAAGAATTGAGTTTTTTAGTGACCAGCAGAAATGGTAGATGGTGAGAGGTTTCTTAGAACACATTTGAGGCATTTCTGAACATGCACTAGTCTGTGCTAGTAGAACTTCCATCTTTCAGTTCTTGATAGAGAAAACCAAAACCATCTAAACTCTTTATTTGGTCTCTCCTTGTTTAATCCAGTGTATATTCAAGCTGCCAGCCTCTGCCTTCAGAACAAGCAACAAATGTGATAATCTTGAAGAAGGTAAACCCATCAGTATCAAGTATGAAATTATTCTTCCTTGCAAAAATCTTTTAATTGCATGTGATATAAACTGAAAATTTTCTAGAATTTAATGAATTTCTGCAGACAGAAAAGAAAGAGATGTCACAGATCATTCACATTGTCTTCAGAATTTCTTAGCAGAAAAGGAAAAATGCTTATAAATGGGAAGATTTCTGGTAACTTTCTTGCTCATGCACTGTAATTTTCATTACAGTTACTGACCAAACAGCTAAATAATCTTAAACTAGTTAGCTCTCAAGAGCTGAAAGTTCACATTTTCCCCTCCTTTGGCCTAGAATCTAAATTTCTATGACATTATGTATTTCCCTTTATTTTTAGTTTCCTGTCTCAGTTGGTCTTGATGAAATACACACCACAGGGTACTGGATATTTTTGCTGTTTTTCAGTAGCTAAATAACACTTAATCAATTAAAAGCATCACGTTGAAAACATCGAATTCAAGGGAAGGACTAGGAAAAGAAGAATTACCATCCAGTCCTGATATCATGCATTTAAACCCGATCTATCTCAGAATTTATTTGACCTCAATGTCCTTGGGCAAGAACAAAATCTAATTCCAATTAGTGATTTATTTAGACAGTATCTGATTAATGACTTGTCTCTTCCCAGGTATGATGTCATGGGTTTTAGATTTGAAGATTAAAAAAATTACAGCTTCTATCTTAAGACACTCATTTATTGTTTACAAACTTGAGTTTTAAGTACTATTCAATCTGATAGAGTTAAAAAATAAATAGCACAGGGGATCTGCCCCCAAGATCAACATCAACTCATAGTACTTAGAATAAGTGAGCTAGATTCTGCCTTCCTCACCCCCTCATTTGTTTACCAATTCAATAATTACTAGTTGAGAACCTACTGTGTGTCAGCTTTAATGTGATAAGATTGGGACACATCAATAAACAACACAAAAACCCCTAGATTTGTGGAGCCATATTTTAGAGGTAGAGAAAAATACAAACAGTACTCATAATATATAAGCAAATTATATTAGAAGGTAATAAATTAAACAGAGGTAGGGACCCCAAAATGCTGTTCGGCTGTAGTAATTTAAAAGGATCTTTCAGGGGTCCCTTAGTAAAAAGTTGTAATTAGAGCAAAAAAATGAAAAAGGCAAAGATGTGACCATAGGAACATACCTGAGATTTGTGAGAAATGCCGGTGAGGCAAGGGTGGCTGGGCAAGAGTGACTTAGGAGGAGAGTCCTGGGTGAGCTGGTCAGAAAGGAAGTGTACATACAGATTAGTCGGAGACTTGCAGGAACTAGAAAGGATCTTGCCTTCTATTCTGGGAGAAAGCCAGTGGATTTTAGCCAGGGAAAAACATTCTTTGAATTTTGTTTTAAAAAGACATCTCTGAAGTGCTTTCATGATTAGGAGATATTGAAATAATATGGTAATATATAACGATAGCTTGGTCCAGCGTGGTAACCAAAAAAAAAAAAAAAAAAAAA